>JAREIK010001761.1:100189-136326 GCA_029783825.1 Sapria himalayana
TTATTTTTTCATATTTCCAAAGGTTATAACCTTTGTAAATATAATAATTTTTAAATTTTTTCAAAAGTGAATTCAATATTTAGTTATAATAATCATTAATTTATATATCATATAAATTTAATATACACAATTTTATTGATAAATTATAATAATGATAAAAAAAAATTAATAAACAATTATTATATGATAGATATCAATTAATATAAATACAAAATCTAAAATGATTCAAAAGGAGAGCAAAAATATTACTAGATATAAATTTTAGTTTTTAAATTTTTTTTATTTTTATAAATTTATCTATTTTTTCGATGAAAAATAATTTATATAAATTATATTTGTCTAACTGATAATTTATTTTGTAATTAATATTTATATAACAATAAACAAAAAAATAATTAAAATTAATATTTAAAATTATAATGAAAAAAATAATATTTAGTTTTATTATTTATTATTTAGGGTTACCGGTTTAAAGAATTATTATTTATTATTTAGGGTTTTAGAGATTTAGAAGTTATTGAATTAAGTGTTTAGGTATTTAATGGTTTATAGGTATTATTTAAATAATGAAATATCAAAAATATATATTTTTTTATTTTTTCACATTTTTAAAGGTTATAACCTTTGAAAATATAATAATTTTAAAAATCTTTTCAAAAGTGAATTCAATATTTACTTATAATAATGATTATATTTAAATATCAAATAAATTCAATATAAACAATTTTTTATTGATAAATATTCTAATAATGATCAAAAATAAATTAATAATATTTATTAATAAGATAGATATCAATTAAAATATAATTACAAAACCAATAATGATCCAGAAGCATAGCAAATTATATTATTATATAATAATTTTTTTATTTTTATTTTTTTTTCTTTTAATAAGTTTATCTATATTTTTTTTTGATGAAAAATATTATATAAATTATAATTGTCTAACACATAATTTATTTTGTTATTAATATTTATATAAAATAAACAAATAAATAATTAAATGATATTTAAAATCATAATGAAAAAAATAAAAATGAGATTTTATTATTATTATTTAGGTATATCTAATTAAAAATTATATATTTAAGGTTTTGAGATTTAGAAGTTATTCATTCAAGTATTAGGTATTAGTGGTTTATAGGTTTTATTTAAACAATGAAAATAACAAATAAATTATTTTGATATTTTTTCAAAATTTCAAAGATTATAACCTTTGAAAATATAATAATTTTAAAATTTTTAAAAATGTGAATATAATATTTAGTAATAATTATTATTATAACAATATATAATATAAACTAAATATAAATAATTTTATTGATAGATATTATATTAATTATCAAAAAATAAATTAATTAACTATTATTAATATGATAGATATAAATTAAAATTTAATCACAAAAACTAAAATGATTAAAAATCAAAGTAAATTTTTTACATAATAATAATTTTTTTTTTAGTTTTTTCCTCATTTTATAAGATTATATATTTTTTTGATAAAAAATAAATATTTTAAATTATATTTGTATCACTCATAATTTATTTTGTAATTAATATTTCAATAAATTATTTAAATTATATTTAAGGTTTACTAGTTTAAAGGTTTAAGTATTTAGGGCTTCAGGGTTTAAAAGTTTAGAGATTTATGTGTTTAGGTATTTAATGGTTTATAAGATTTATTTAAACAATGATATAACAAAATATTTATTTTTTGTTATTTTTTCTCATTTTTGAAGGTTATAACCTTTGAAAATATAAGAATTTTTAAATTTTTTAAATGTGAATACTATATTTAGTTTTGATAATATTAATAATTATATATCATATAATTCAATATAAACAATTATATTGATAGATATTATATTAATGATCGAAAAATAAATTAATAAACTATTATAAATAAGATATATATTATTTAAAATATATTTGCAAAACCTAAATTTATTTAAAATCAAAGTAAAATAAATTACTAAATAATAATGTTTTTGATGTTTGCTTATTTTTATAAGTTTATATTTTTTGTTCTTAAAAGTATATTATTTAAATTATATTTTTCTTCCTCATAATATATTTTGTAATTTATAATTCTATAAAAATAAACTAAAAAATAATTAAAATGTATATTTAAAATTATAATGAATACAAATAAAAGTGAGATTTATTATTTATTATTCAGTATATACACTTTTAATGGTTTAGGTATTTAGTTATTTTGGGGTTTAGTTATTTAAGTGTTTATGCCTTTAGTGATTTATAGTTTTTATTTAACGAATTAAAAAACAAAAAATTTAATTTATTGTTTTTTTTTAATTTTTGAAGGTTGAATATATAATAATTTTTAATTTTTTTTAAATGTATTATAATATTTAGTTATAATAATCTTAATAATTATATAATGTAAACTCAATATAAATAATTTTATTAATAGATATTATAATAAAGATCAATAAATAATTAATAAACTATTATTAAAATTAATGATATAAATTAAAACATAAATGCAAAATCTAAAATGATACAAAATCAAAATAAAATATTTTACTAAATAATAAATTTTTGTTTTTAAAATTGTGCCACTTTTTATATGCTTATATTTTTTTGATGAAATATAAATTATTTAAAGTATATCGGTCTCACTAATAATTTATTTTGTAATTAATATTTCTATAAAAATAAACTGATAAATAATTAATATAAAAATTTAAAATTATACTGGATAAAAATTAAAATGAGATTTATGATTTATTATTAATGTACACCTGTTTTATGATTTAAGTATTTAGAAGTTTTGTCGCTTAAAAGTTTAGCAATTTATGTTTTTAGGCATTTAGTGGTTTATAGGTTTTATTTAAACAATAAAATAACAATAAAAAATTTGAAATTTTTTCTCATTTTCATAGGTTATAACCTTTAAAAATATAATAATATTTAAAATTTTTGAAATGTGAATACAATATTTTGTTATTTTAATATTAATAAATATATATCATTTAAATTCAATTATAAACAATTTTATTGATAGATCAAATAATAATGATGAAACATTAAATTAATAAAGAATTAAATAAGATAGATAAGTAATTAAAAATATTTACAATACCCAAATCAATTCAAGATTAACCTATAATAAATTAATGTATAATAATTTTTAATTTTTAAATTTTTACTTCTTTTATTAGCTTATATATTTTTTTAATTAAAATAAATTATTAAATTATATTTGTCCGCACTCATAATTTATTTTGTAATAAATATTTATAAAAATAAACTCATAAATAATTAATATCAATATTTAAAATTATAATACATAAAATAAAATTAGATTTATTAATTATTAAGTAGTATATAGCGGTTTAATAGTTTATGTATTTAGAGTTTACTAATTTACCAATATATGCATTTAGTGGTTTATATGTTTTATTTAAAAAATAAAATAACAAAAAATTTATTTTTGTTATTTTTGATATTTCAAAGTTATAACCTTTGAAAATACATTAAATTTTTAAGTTTTTTCTTAAGTGAATACAATCTTTAGTCATAATAATCATTATATTTATATATTATATAAATTCAATATAAATATTTTATTGATAAATATTCCAATAATGATCAAAGAATAAATTATAATGAAAAAAATAATATTGAGATTTATTATTTATTATTTAGGGTATACCTGTTTAAAATGATTATCTATTTTAAAATAAATCATTAAAATTAGATATAATATAAACTAATTCTAATTAATTTTATTGATAGATATGATATTAATTATCAAAATATAAATTAATAAACTATTATTAATATGATAGATATAAATTAAATATAAATAATTTTAATGACAGATATTATAATAATGATCAAAATTAAATTAATAAACTATTATTAATAATATAAATATTAATTAAAATATATTTACATTACACAAAATGATTAAAAATCAAATAAAAATATATTACTAAACAATAATATTTAATTTTTAAATTTTCCATCTTTTTATAAGCTTATATTTATTATGATTAAAAATAAATTATTTAAATATTATCTGTCTCACTCGAAATTTATTTTATAATAATTTTTCTAAAAATTTAAATATAAATAATTTTTAAATTTTTTTCAAAAGTGAATACAATATTTATTTATAATAATCATAATAATTATATATCATATAAATTCAATATAAATAATTTTATTCATAGATATTCTAATAATTATTAAAAAATAAATTAAAAATCTATTATGAATAACATTGATATTACTTAAAATATAATATTAAAACCTAAAATGATTGAAAAGCAAAGCAAAATATATTACTTAATAATAAATTAATTAATAAACTAGTATTAATAAGAATGCTATAAATTAAAATATAATTGCAAAATCTAAAATAATTCAGAATCAAAATAAGATATATTAATAAAAAATAATTTTTTATTTTTAAAATTTTGCCTCTTTTTATAAGCATATATATTTTTTTATGAAAAATAAATTATTTAAATTATATCGGTCTCACTAATAATTTATTTTGTAATTAATATTTCTATAAAAATAAACTAATAAATAATTAAAATGAATATTTAAAAGTATAATGAATACTAATAAAAATGAGAATTATGATTTATTATTTAAACTATACTAATTTAATGTTTTGAGTATTTATGAGCTTCGTGGATTAGAAGTTTAGTCATTTTAGTATTTAGACATTTAGTGGTTTATAGGTTTTATTTAGTAAATAAAATAAAATAAAGTATTTTTGTTATTATTTTTCATTTTTGAAGATTATAACCTTTGAAAATATAATAATCTTTAATTTTTTTTTTAAAGTGAATACAATATGAAGTTAATAATCATGATAATTAAATATCATATAAATTCAATATAAATTATTTTATTTGTATATATTATAATAATGATCATACAAAACATTAATAAACAATTATTAATAAGATAAATATTGTTTAAATTATATTTCAAAAACCTAAAATGATTCAAAATCAAAGTTTAATATTTTCCTAAATATTAATTTAAATTTTTAAATTTTTGTATCCATTATATTCTTATATATTTTTTGATGAAAAATAAATTTTTTAAATTATATTTGTCTCTCTATTAATTTATTTTTTTAATTTATATTTCTATAAAAATAAACTAATAAATAATTAAGAGTATGTTTAAAATTATAATGAATACAAATAAAAATGAGATTTATTATTTATTATATATAGTATACTAGTTTAATGGTAAAATTATTTACGGGTTTTGTCGTTTAGAAGTTTAGCAATTTATGTTTTTAGGCATTTAGTGGTTTATAGGATTTATTTATATAAAAAAAGAATAAAAAATTTTTTTTTGATTTTTTCTGATTTTCAAAGGTTATTATCTTTGAAAAAAAAATAATTTTTAAAATTTTTTGAAATGTGAATACCATGTATAATTATATTAATCTTACTAATTATATATCATATAAATTAAATATAAATAATTTTAATGATAGATATTATAATAATGATCAAAAATTAAATTAACAAACTTTTATTAA
Organism: Sapria himalayana; assembly: GCA_029783825.1. NCBI lineage: Eukaryota > Viridiplantae > Streptophyta > Magnoliopsida > Malpighiales > Rafflesiaceae > Sapria > Sapria himalayana. The sequence goes on from JAREIK010001761.1 coordinate 105,729, forward strand.
AAATCTAAATATTAATTAAAATATATTTACATAACACAAAATTATTCAAAATCAAATCAAAATATATTACTAAATAATAATATTTAATTTTTAAATTTTTCTTTCTTTTTATAAGCTTATATTTTTTTTTTGATAAAATATAAATTATTTTACTATTATTTGTCTCATTCGAAATTTATTTCGAATTAATTTTTCTAAAAAATTAAACTATAAATAATTAAAATGAATATTTAACATTATAATAAATAGAAATATAAATGAGATTTATTATTTAATAAGTAGAATATAACTATTAAAAGGTTTATCTATTTAGGGGTTTCGGGGTTTATTAGCTTACTGATTTAAGTAAGAAATCATTTAATGATCTATAGGTTTTATTTAAAAAATAAAATAACAAAAAATTTATTTTTATTATTTTTTCTCATTTTTTAAGGTTATAACATTTGAAAATATAATAATTTTAAAATTTGTTTCAAAAGTGAATACAATATTTATTTATAATAATCATAATAATTATATATCAAAAAATAAACAATATAAACAATTTTATTGATAAATATTCTAATAATTATCAAAAAATAAATTAATAATCTATTATGAATAAGATTGATATTACTTAAAATATAATATCAAAACCTAAAATGATTCAAAAACAAAGCAAAATATATAACTAAATAATAATTATTTGTTTTTAAATTTTTATTCTTTTTATAAGCTTATCTATTTTTTGATGAAAATTAAGTTTTATAAATTATATTTTTAACTCATAATTTATTTTATAATTAATACAAATATACAAATAAAAAAACTAATAATCAAAATGATTTTTTTAAATCATAATGAAAACAAATAAAAATGAGATTTATTAATTATTATTTAGTGTATACTAGTTTAAAAAATTATCTATATTGGGGTATCGGGATTTTATTATTTAGTGATTTAAGTGTTTAGGCATTTAGTGGGGTAAAGGATTTATTTAAATAATGAAATAACAAAAAATATATATTTTTTTTATTTTTTCACATGCTCAAAGGTTATAATCTTTGAAAACATAAAAATTATAAAACTTTTTTCAAAAGTCAATACAATATTTAGTTGAAATAATTATTAAATTTATATATCATATAAATTCAATATAAACATTTTTATTGATAAATATTATAATAATGATCAAATAATAGATTAATAATCTATTATTAAGAGATATATATCATTTAGAATATATTACAAATATTAAAATGATTCAGAATATAAGCAAAATATATTACTATATAATAATTTGTTGTTTTGAAATTTGTTTTTTAAAATTTATCTATATTTTTTTTGATGAAAAATAATTTATATAATTTATATTTGTTTAACACAATTTATTTTGTAATTAATATTTATATAAAAATATACAAATAAATTATTTAAAATTATAATTAAAAAAATAAGTTTTATTATTTATTATTTAGGGTATACCGTTTTAATTTAAATTAGATCTAACTAATAAATTATTTTGTAATTAATATTTATATTAAAATAAACTGATAAATAATAAAAATAAAAATTTAAAATTAAACTGAATAAAAATTAAAATGAAATTTATGATTTATAATTAATGTATACCAGTTTAATTATTTAAGTATTTAGAGGTTTTTTCATTTAAGAGTTTAGCGATTTATATTTTTAGGCATTTAGTGGTTTATAAGTTTTATTTAAACAATAAAATAACAAAAAAAAATTTAGCAATTTTTTATAATTTTCATAGGACACCCTTTGAAAATATAATAATATTTAATATTTTTGAAATGTGAATATAATATTTAGTTATAATAATATTAATAATTATATATCATATAAATTCAATATAAACAATTTTATTGATATATATTATTATAATGATCAAAAATTAAATTATTAAACTATTAATAATAAGATTGATATTCTTTAAAAAATATTTACAAAACCTAAATTGAATCAAAATTAAAGTAATATATATTACTTAATAATAATTTTTAATTTTTAAATTTTTACTAATTTTATAAGCATAAATACTTTTATTGATTAAAAATAAATTATTTAAATTATATTTCTCGTACTCATAATTTATTTTGTAATAAATATTTGTTTAGAAATAAACTAATAAATAATTAAAATAAAAATTCAAAATTATAATAATTAGAAATAAAAATTAGATTTATTAATTATTAAGTAGTATATAATGGTCTAATGGTTTATGTATTTAGGCATTATGAGATTTAGGAGTTAATAATTTAACTGTGTATGCATTTAGTGGTTATAGGTTTTATTTAAAAAATAAATAAACAAAAAATTTATTTTTATTATTTTTTGATATATTCAATTGTTATAACCTTTGATAATATAATAATTTTTAAATTTTTTTCAAAAGTTTAACAATATTTAGTTATAATAATCATTATATTTATATTTCATATAAATTCAATATAAATAATTTTATTGATAAATAATCTAATAATGATCAAAAAATAAATTAATAATCTATTATTAATAAGATATATATCAATTAAAATATAATTACAAAACCTAAAATGATTCAGAAGGAAAGCAAAATATATTACTATATAATAAAATTTTGTTTTGCAATTTTTTTTTCTTTTTATAAGTTTATCTATATTTTTTGTTGAAAAATAATTTATATAAATTATATTTGTCTAACTCATAATTTATATTGTAATTAATATTTAATAAAAATAAACGAATAAATAATTAAAATGAATATTTTAAATTATAATAAAAAAATAATATTGAGATTTATTATTTATTATTTAGGGTATACCAGTTTAAAATGATTATCTATTTATGGTTTTCTAGATTTCGGAGTCATTGACTTAAGTGTTTAAGCATTTAGTAGTTTATCGGATTTATTTAAACAATTAAATAACAAAAAAATTATTTTTGATATTTTCTCACATTTTCAAAGGTTATAACCTTGGAAAATTTAATAATTTTAAATTTTTTTTAAAAATGTGAATACAATATTTAGTAATAAAAATCATTATAATTTTATATAATATAAACTAAATATAAACAATTTTATTGATAGATATGATATCAATTATCAAAAAATAAATTAATATGCTATTATTAATATGATAGATATAAATTAAAATATAATTGCAAAACCTGAAATTATTCAAAATCAAATTAAAATTTATTACCAAATAATAATAATTGTTTTTTAGGGTTTGCTTCTTTTTATAAGCTTATATTTTTTGTTAATGAAAAATAAATTATTTAAATTATATTTAAGGTTTACGAGTTTAAAGTTTTAAGTATTTAGGGGCTTTTGTGTTTTGTAGTTTATAGATTTAAGTGTTTAGTCATTTAGTGCTCTATAAGTTTTATTTAAACAATGATATAACAAAAAATTTATTTTTATTTTTTTTTCTAATTTTTGTAGGTTATAACCTTTAAAAATATAAAAATTTCTATTTTTATTTCAAACGTAAATATAATATTTAGTTATAATAATCTTATTAAATATAAGTCATTTAAATTCAATATAAATAATCACATTGCAAGATATTATAATAATGATCAATAAATAAATTAATAAACTATTATTAATTAGATAGATATTATTTAAAATATATTTTCAAAATCTAAATTTATTCAAAATCTAAGTATATATTACTGAAAATAATTTTTTTTAATATTTTGCTTTTTTTATAAGCTTATATTTTTGTTATTAAAAATAAATTATTTAAATTATATTTGTATTCCTCATAATTTATTTTGTAATTTATAATTCTATAAAAATAAACTAATAAATAATTAAAATAAATATTTATAATTATAATGAATACAAATAAAATTGAGATTTATTATTTATTATTCAGGATATACATGTTTAATGGTTTAAGTATTTAGGTGTTTTGGGGTTTAGTCATTTAAGTGTTTATGCCTTTGGTCATTTTATCTAATTTTGGAAGGTTATAAACTTCGAAAATATAATAATTTTTTATTTTTTTAAAAATGTGAATATAATATTTTGTTATAATAATCTTCATAATTATATATAATCTAAAATAAATATAAATAATTTTATTAATAGATATTATAATAATGATAAATAAATAAATTAATAAACTATTATTAATTAGAATGATCTAAATTAAAATATAATTGCAAAATTTAAAATTATTCAAAATTAAATTAAAATAAATTACTAAATAATAATATATTGTTTTAAAAATTTTGCCTCTTTTTATGATCTTATATTTTTTTGATTAAAAATAAATTATTTATATTATATCCGTCTCACTAATTATTTATTTTGTTATTAATATTTCAATAAAAATAAACTAATAAATAATTAAAACGAATATTTAAAATTATAATGAATACTAAGAAAAATGAGATTTATTATTTATTATTTAGAGTATACTAATTTAAAGGCTTATGTATTTATGGGCTTTGGGATTTAAGAGTTTAGTCATTAAGAATTTAGGTATTTTGTGGTTTATAGATTTTATTTAAAAAATCTAATAACAAAAAATTTATTTTTTTATTTTTTCTTATTTTCAAAAGTTATAACCTTTGAAAAGTTAATAATTTTTAAATTTTTTAAGATGTGAAAATATTAATATGTAATAATAATCTAAATAATTATATATTATGTAAATTTAATATAAATAATTTTTTTATAGATATTATGATGACGATATTAAAATAAAATAATAAACTATTATTAATAAGATATATATTAAATAAAATTTATTTGCAAAAACTAAAATGATTCAAAATCAAAGTAAAATATATTAATAAGATAGATATTAAATAAAACTATTATTAATAAGTTAAAATATACAGGTTTAAAAGATTATATATTTTGGAGTTTTGGGATTTAAGAATTTAGTGATTTATGTGTTTAGGGATTTATGTGTTTAGGGATTTAGTAGTTTATAGGTTTTATTTAAAAAATAAAATAACAAAAAATTTTATTTGTTATTAATTTCTCATTTTTGAAGGATATAACCTTTGGAACTAAAACAATTTTTAAATTTTTTTGAAATGTGAATACTATATTTAGTTATGATAATCTTAATAATTATATATCATGTAAATTCAAAATAAACAATTATATTGATATATATTATAATAATGATCATACAAAAGATTAATAAACAATTATTAATAAGATAAATATTGTTTAAAATATATTTACAAAATATAAAATGATTCAAAATCAAAGTGAAATAGTTTACTAATTATTAATTTTAAATTTTTAAATTTTTTTTATCCATTTATAAGCATATATATTTTTTGATGAAAAATAAATTTTTTAAATTATATGTGTCTCACTATTAATTTATTTTTTAATTTATATTTCTATAAAAATAAACTAATAAATAATTAAAATGTATATATAAAATTATAATGAATACTAATAAAAATGAGATTTATGATTTATTATTTCATGTATAACTATTTAATGGTTTAAATTTATGGTGGTTTTGGGCTTAATTACTTTATTGAATTATATGTTTACAAATTTATGTGTTTATAGGTTTTATTTAATCAATGAAATAATAAAAATTGTAATTTTATGAATTTTCGTGATTTTCAAAGGTTATAACCTTTGAAAAAAATTTAATTTTTTAATAGTTCTAAAATTTGAATACAATCCTTAGTTATAATTATCTTAATAATTATATTTGATGTAAATTCAATATAAAAAATTTTATTAATATATAATATTTTGATGATAAAAAAATAAATTAATAAACCATTATTAATAAGATAGATATTAATTTAAATATATTTGCAGAACCCAAAATAATTAAAAATAAAAGTAAATTATATTACTAAATAAAATTTTAACTTTTTGAAATTTTGTTTATTTTTATAAGCTTATATTTTTTTTCATAAAAAATAATTTATTTAAATTATATATGTCTCACTCATTATTTACTTTGTAATTAATATTTCTATAAAAATAAACAAAAAAATAATTAAAATGAATATTTAAAATTATAATGAATACAAATAAAAATGAGATTTATTATTTATTATTTAGGTTATATAGGTTTAATGGTTTAAGTATTTAGGGGGTTTTGGGGTTTAGGAGTCTAGAGATTTAAATGTTTAGGCATTTAGTGGTTTATAAGTTTTATTTAAATAATAAAATAATAAAAAAATTTATTTTTGTGATTTTTATAATTTTTGAAGGTTATAACATTCGAAAATATAATAATTTTAAAATTTTTTTCAAAAGTAAATATAATAGTTAGTTATAATAATCTTAATAATTATAAGACATTTAAATTCAATATAAGTAATTTTAATGTTGGATATTATAAAATTGATCAAATAATAAATTAATAAACTATTCTTAATAAGATTCATAGTAATTAAAATATAATTGTAAAACCTATACATAATGATTCAAAATTAAAGAAAAATATATTACCAAATAATAATTATTTGTTTTAAATTTTTACTTCTTTTTATATGTATATATATTTTTTTGATTATAAATAAATTATTAAAATTATAGTTGTCTGTCTCGCTCATTATTTATTTTGTATTTAATATTTCTATAAAAAATAAACTAATAAATAATTAAAATAAATATTTAAAATTGTAATGAATACAAATTAAATTGAGATTTATGTTTTATTATATGTGGTATACCGGTTTAATGGTTTGATTATTTAGGATTTTGTCATTTAGGAGTTTATCAATTTATGGTTTTAGGCATTTAGTGGTTTATAGGTTAATTTATATAATAAAATTTAAAATATTTTTTCGATTTTTTCTGATTTTCAAAGGTTATAACCTTTAAAAATAAAATAATTTTTAAAATCTTTTGAAATGTGAATACCATGTATAATTATATTAATCTTATTAATTATATATCATATAAATTCAATATAAATAATTTTAATGATAGATTTTATAATAATGATCAAAAATTAAATTAATAAATTATTATTAATAATATAAATATTAATTAAAATATATTTACATAACACAAAATGATTCAAAATCAAAAAATATATATTACTAAATAATAATATTTAATTTTTAAACTTTGTCATCTTTTTATAAGGTTATATTTTTTTATGATTAAAAATAAATTATTTAAATAAGATCTGTCAATCGAAATTTATTTTATAATTTATTTTTCTAAAAAATTAAACTATAAATAATTAAAATTAATTTTTAAAATTATAATAAATAGAAATAAAAATGAGATTAATTATTTATTATGTAGTATATAGCTGTTAAAAGGTTTATGTATTTCGGAGTTTCGGGATTTATGAGCTTACTGATTTAAGTAAGTAATCATTTAATGATCTATAGGTTTTATTTATAAAATGAAATAACAAAAAATTTATTTTTTTTATTTTTTCACATTTTCAAAGGTTATAACCTTTGAAAATATGAAAATTTTAAAATTTTAAAATTTTTTTCGAAAGTGAATACAATATTTAGTCATAATAATCATTATATTTATATATCATATAAATGCAATATAAACATTTTTATTGCTAAATATTCTAATAATAATGAAAAAATAAAATAATAATCTCTTATTAATAAGATAGATACCAATTAAAATAAATTTACAAAACCTAAAATGATTCAGAAGCAAAGCAAAATATATTACTATATAATAATTTTTTGTTTTGAAATTTTTTTTTCTTTTAAAAAGTTTATCTATATTATTTTGATGACAAATAATTTATATAAATTATATTTGTGTAACTTATAATTTATTTTGTACTTAATATTTATAGAAAAATAAACAAATAAATAATTAAATTTGAATATTTAAAATTAAAATGAAAAAAAATGAGATTTATTCTTTATTATTTAGGATATACCGGTTTAATTTAAATTAGATCTGTCTCACTAATAATTTATTTTGTAATTAATATTTCTATAAAAAAAACTGATAAATAATTAAAATAAAAATTAAAATTATACTGAATAATTAAAATAATTTATTTTTTTCCTATCTCAACTCAAGAATGATTGCTAAAGCTCTAACCAAAATAATAGGAGCTTTTACTTTATCTCTATTAAGTCTCATCATATTTGATGTTGAATCACTGGGCTATCAAAGGTAATTTGACTATTTCACGCTAACAGACTAAACCAAGGTTGTACCTCTATGTGTTGAAATAGTTAGTTGTTGTGGATGCTATTTATATTGATTATTGTAATTTCTTCTAAGATATCTCTCATGCACACACTCAAAGAAATTTTTTTAAAACATAGTTCACCTCTAGAAAAATAACCTCCTTGTAGGCTATTAGTACAACCTACCCCCAGGGTTGTTTGAGTAGGGCAAGAAGTATGGGCTCTCTTTTAATCAAGAATCAAAAAATTTATTTTATTGGCATGTCTAAGCCTTTATTTATATCCTTGTGGATATGAAAAGTATCATTTCTTTCTTTTTATATTAAATGAGTTATGTATACAAGCTCACAATACCCAAAAAGGTGCAAATGAATTATATTCAAATATATAAAAGGTTTTAATCATTGCTAAAAATATTAGTTATGCATATTGACACTTGCGGTCACAAATTAAAGGAAAAAGCCATAGTGATATTTCCAATCCCAAGAATTTTAGCTAAAGAAAGTTATAAAGAGTAGTACTCGAGCTTTAACTATATCTAGGGTCATGACTTTTGCTCTTGAGGAAGGTCCAAAGTTACAATCATTCCTAGTGCAATGACTTTGCAATATAAAGATAAAATGTACGAGCTATGGTCATATTCAATACTGTGACCAAGTATTATAGTGATTAAATATGTATTCATGATCATTCTTAGTGCCATTACAATATGTTCAACAGAGAGACCTAAGGTATGGCATATTCTAATCGATATGATTTTTTAATTTAGAGAAAAAATATACAATCATGACCATTGCTAATGCTACAATAATCTAAAGCAAGAAAGTGACTGAATCCATAACTCACCCCTTGAGTCATGACTTTGTGTTAAATATACAAAAAGATAAATCTGTGACATTCCTAAAAGTTGTGAATTTCAATTTAAATTTAACACTTAGTCATTTGATTATAAAACTGCAAAACATGAGATTTATGATTTAGGGTTTATGGACCAGAGATATAGTTTATGGTTTATGATTTAAAGTTTAGGGTTAATGGTTTTTTTTTTGTTTTTTTTTTGGAAAATACACAGTTTATTTATCATTTAGGCACCCAACTTACAAGAGACAAAAATCTGACTAATTTAGGCCAGCCCACCAAATCATATGCACCTTAATGATTCTATGCATAAAATACATAAAAAAACATAATGCCTAATAATTCCAAGCGTACGAATAAAACTAAAATCACCTGGCATTCCCAGACTTGAGAGTTGGCATTGAGTCATTATGCGCACAACATCCTTTCCATTCGGATTTGTCCAAGCCTTTTGGAGGAACCTGAATGAGGCACCATATTAAAACTATGCAAATATAAGATTGTGCATGTCTGTGACATGCAGCATCAATCATTTGCCTATGTCATTGCTATGCAATGGAATACATGTAAAACTGAATACCCATAAATCCACAAGTCCATATCTACAGCACTTTGTCAATTCATCTCACCTTTGAATTCCACATTCTTTTGCTCCAATGATCCTCAAAGAAGTATCTCTTGGGTTAGAATGCTTCCTCCTTGAGCTCCAAGATGTGAATGTATGTTGCACCGACAAAATATCAAAAATATGCATGCATCAGTGTGCATGTGTGATGAGGTCCATCTCATAGTCTAATTATCTACGCGTACAACCAAGCTAGAATATAAGTAAAATTAATAAATGCTATAAAGATCAGTCTTCTGCTCCAGGAAGTGTAGCATCGCCTAATGTGTATTTACAAAATACATTAGTCGGCCCCACTTAGAGATACTCATGGATCCAATTGCCCTCATTGCATTCTACATAGAGAACAGACAAGATTGTGTGTGTGAGTTTGTCATGATCCGTCTCTACAAGTTCATAGTGCATACAAAGTCCAAAATACAAATAAGACTACAAACAATAACGACAAGATTGAATCTTTCGCTCCCTTATGGCTGGTCTAGATTCCATTGCTTACTGGGCCTACTTTGTGATGCTTCGGATTTTTCGGGCTCTTCAATTAATCATGGATTACCTGCTACACCTATTGAGCGATGGTTGGGTGGCCCTCTATGCTGCCTGATAGGGCTAGTGGGGCCCACTCCTAGCTACTCCTGGGTTTACTCCCGACCACTTTGCTCGGTCTCGTCAGTTGTCTGAATGTTATAATTCCGGCTTTCTAGTGGGGCCCTTTACAAGATGGTGGCCCATACTTATGGCTACTTCCAGGACTTCCTGGCCGCTCTAAATGCTACACCAAAATGAACAAGAAAATGTGCACGTGTGTACTATGGTCCGTCGCTATGTGTGTCTGGTGTAGTAGTATCATGGTTTAGAAGTTTAGTAATTTAATTATTTAGGTATTTTGTGGTTTATAGGTTTTATTTAAATAATTAAATAACAAAAAAAATATTTTTATGATTTTTTATTATTTTCAAGGTTATAACCATTGAAAATATTATAATTTTTAAATTTTTTTCAAATGTTATTACAATATTTAATTATAATAATCATAAAAATTAAATATCATGTTAATTCAATATAAATAATTTTATTGATCAATATTATAATACTGATCATAAAATAGATTAATAAACTATTATTAATAAGATAGAAATTAATTAAAATATATTTGCAAAGCCTAAAATGATTCAAAATCAAAGTAAAATATATTACTTAATAATAATTTTTTATTTTTAAATTTTTGATTCTATTTATAAGCTTATAAATTTTTTTGATGAAGATAAATTATTTAAATTATATTTGTCTCATTCATAATTTTATTTTGCAAATAATATTTCTATAAAAATAAACTAATAAATAATTAAAATGAATATTAAAATTATAATGAATACAAATAAAAATGAGATTTATGATTAATTATTTAGGGAATACCTATTTAAATCTTTAATTATTTAAGAGTTTAGGAGTTTAGTGATTTAAGTGCTTAGGCATTTAGTAGTTTATATATTTTATTTAAATAATGAAATAACAAAAAAATTATTTTTCAAATTTTTTATCAATTTTGAAGGTTATACCTTTATAAATATAAAAATTTTTAATTTTTTTTCAAATGTGAATTCAATATTTAGTTATAATAAACTTAATAATTATATATCATGTAAAATAAATATATACAATTTTATCGATAGATATTAATAAACTAAATATAAATATAATAATGATCAAAAAATAAATTAATAAACAATTATTTATTGATAATATATTTATATATTTTTTATATATACTTAAACCTTTAAAGATGGTTTAAATGTTTAAGTATTTAAGGGTTTTGGGGTGTAGGAGTTTAATTATTTAAGAAGTTTAGGCATTTAATAGTTTATAGGTTTTTTATAAACAATAAAATAACAAAAAATTTATTTTTATGATTTTCTCTCATTTTCAAAGATGATAACCTTTGAAAATATTTAGTTATAATAATCTTTATTTGTCTAATAATGATCAAAAAATTTTTAGTTATAATAACTAAAAATTTAGTTATAATATATCTTGTAAATTCATAATCTTTATAATATTAATAATAACTAAAAAATTTAATAGTTTATAGGCATTTAATAACTAAATATAATATTTAGTTATAATAATCTTTATAATTATATATCATGTAAATTCAATATAAATAATTTTATTGATAAATATTCTAATAATGATAAAAAATAAATTAATAATCTATTATTAATATGATAGATATCAATTAAAATATAATTACAAAACATGAAATGATTTAGAAGCAAAGCAAAATATATTACTATATAATAATTTTTTGTTTTTAAAATTTTTTTTCTTTTAAAAAGTTTATCTATAATTTTTTGATGAAAAATAATTTATATAAATTATTTGTCTAGCTCAATTTATTTTTTAATTATTATTTATATATAAATAAACAAATAAATAATTAAAATGAATATTTTAAATTATAATGAAAAAAATTGAGATTTATTATTTATTATTTTGGGATACTATTTTAATTTAAATTAGATGTGTCTCACTAATAATTTATTTTGTTATTAATATTTCTATAAAAATAAACTGATAAATAATTAAAATAAAAATATAAAATTATACTGTATAAAATTTAAAATGAGATTTATGATTTATTATTATTATATACCAGTTTAATGGTTTAAGTATTTATAGGTTTTTTGGCTTTTAGTGGTTTATTCATTTTATTAAAAAAAATAAAATATCAAAAAAAATATTTTAAATTTTTTCTCATTTTAATAGGTTTTAACCTTTGAAAATATAATAATATATAAAATTTTTTGAAATGTGAATACAATACTTAGTTATAATAATATTAATAATTATATATCATATAAATTCAATAAACAATTTTATTCATATATATTATAATAATGATCAAAATTAAATTTATAAACTATTGATATTAAGATAGATATTAATTAAAAAATAATTACAAAACCCAAATTGATTCAAAATTATAGTAAAATATATTTCTAGATAACAATTTTGAATTTTTAAATTTTTAATTCTTTTATAAGCATATATGTTTTTTAAATTATATTTGTCGCACTCATAATTTATTTTGTAATAAATATTTTTATAAAAATAAACTAATAAATAATCAAAATGAATATTTAATATTATAATAAATAGAATTAAAAATTAGATTTATTAATTATTAAGTAGTATATAGCAGTTTAATGGTTTATGTATTTTTGCATTAAGGGGTTTATGAGTTTACTGATTTAACTGTGTATGCATTTAGTGGTTTATAGGTGTTATTTAAAAAAATATCAAAAAATTTATTTTTTTATTTTTTGATATTTTCAAAGGTTATAACCTTTGAAAATATAATAATTTTTATATTTTTTTCAAAATTTAATACTATATTTAGTTATAATAATCATTATATTTATATATCATATAAATTCAATATAAATATTTTTATCGGTAAATATTCTAATAATGATCAAAGAATAAATTAATAATGTATTATTAATAAGATAGATACCAATTTAAATATAATTACGAAACCTAAATGATTTAGAAATAAATCAAAATATATTACTTTATAATATTTTTTTGTTTTGATTTTTTTTTTCTTTTAAAAAGTTTATATTTTTTTGATTAAAAATAATTATATAAATTATATTTGTCTAACTCAATTTATTATGTAAGTAATAATTATATAAAAATAAACGAATAAATAATTAAGATGAATATTTTAAATTATAATGAAAATTTAATATTGAGATTTATTATTTATTATTTAGCTTATACCGGTTTAAATTGATTATCTTTGTAGGGTTTTCAAGATTTAGGAGTTATTGATTTAAGTATTTAGGCATTTAGTGGTTTATATGATTTATTTAAACAATTAAATAACAAAAAAATTTTTTTTGTTATTTTTTCACATTTTCAAAGGTTATAGCATTTGAAAATATTATAATTTTAAAATTTTTTTTAAATGTGAATAAAATTTTAAGTAATAATAATCATTATAAATAATATAATAAAACTAATTATTAATAATTTTTTTGATAGATATGATATCAATTATCAAAAAATAAATTAATAAACTATTATTAATATGATAGATATAAATTAAAATATAATTACAAAACCTAAAATGAATCAAAATCAAAGTAAAATTTATTACTAAATAATAATTATTTTTTTTTAAATTTTTACTTCTTTTTATAAGGTTATATTTTTTTTATTAAAAGTAAATTATTAATATTATATTTGTCTGATAATTTATTTATTTTGTAATTAATATTTATATAAAAAATAAACTAATAAATATTTAAAATTATAATGAATACAAATTAAAATGAGATTTAAGATTTATTATTGCTGTATATATAATTTATTTTTTAATAATCTGTTTGTATAATCAAATATATTTTATTTTTTTAATATTTTCATGTAAGTGCAAGAAAGGAAATATTAAGAGGTCGGGGATGCAGCAGTAGCACAATGACAAAGGTCTCGCTGACCAGACAACTGGCCGAAATTGGAGAAGAGCTTGACCCATCTCATTATCCGACCCGCTCCGGTTAAATGGACCGAGAGAAATTTTAATATAAAATGTTTTGTAATTTTATTTTTGGGTGGCTGTTTTTGGACCTGTGGAACTATTCATCATCATCTCTGTCTCTCTTCTCTCTATGCGATTTATCCCGACTATTCTGTGGCTACATACTGTAAGATATTTCTGTTGCTTTAATCTATAATGCATAAGCATTTTCTGGTGGATTTAGCTAGTCGTACCGAGCGACTAGCGAACCACATTATTTTCGGTATTTATTTCTCATTTTTTGATTCTTTCATGGATGGTTGCTGAATTGTGATATATATATTGCTTGTTTTATGTTTTCTGTGTTTCTGTATCTCAATCTCACTACCGTGAAAGCATAATTGCCCAACAATTATATATGGTATACTAGTTTAATGGATCGATTATTTAAGGGTTTTGTCGTTTAGGAGTTTAGCAATTTATGTTTTTAGACATTTAGTGGTATATAGGTTTTATTTATATAAAAAAAATTTAAAAATTCTTTTTTGATTTTTTTAGATTTTCAAAGGGTATAACCTTTAAAAATAAAATAATTTTTAAAATCTTTTGAAATGTGAATACCATGTATAATTATATTAATCTTATTAATTATATATCATATAAATTCAATATAAATAATTTTAATGATAGATTTTATAATAATGATCAAAAATTAAATTAATAAACTATTATTAATAATATAAATATTAATTAAAATATATTTACATAACACAAAATGATTCAAAATCAAAAAAAATATATTACTAAATAATAATATTTAATTTTTAAACTTCGCCATCTTTTTATAAGGTTATATTTTTTTATGATTAAAAATAAATTATTTAAATAATAACTGTCACTCGAAATTTATTTTATAATTAATTTTTCTAAAAAATTAAAATATAAAAAATAAAAATGAATATTTAAAATTATAATAAATAAAAATAAAAATGAGATTTATTATTTATTAAGTAGTATACAGAGTTTTAAGGTTTATGTATTTAGGGGTTTTGGGTTTTATGTGCTACTGATTTAAGTAAGTAAACATTTATGGTCTATAGGTTTTATTGAAAATAGAAATAACAAAAAAAAAAATTTTTGTATTCTTTCTCATTTTTTAAGATTATAACCTTTGAAAATATAATAATTTTTAAATTTTTTTCAAAAGTAAATACAATATTTATTTATAATAATCATAATAATTATATATCATTTAAATTCAATATAAACAATTTTATTGATATATATTCTAATAATTATCAAAAAATAAATTAAAAATATATTATGAATAACATTGATATTACTTAAAATATAATATAAAAACGTAAAATAATTCAAAAGCAAAGCAAAATATATTACTTAATAATAATTATTTGTTTTTAAATTTTTATTCTTTTTATAAGCTTATCTATTTTTTGTTGAAAAAAAACTTTTATAAATTATATTTTTAACTCATAATTTATTTTATAATTAATATATATATATATATATATATATATATATATATAACTTAACAATCAAAATGAATTTTTTTAATTATAATGAAAACAATTAAAATTGAGATTTATTAATTAGTATTTATGGTAAACCGGTTTTAAGGATTATTTATATAGGGGTATCGGGACTTTGTAGTTTAGTTATTTAAGTGTTTAGGCATTTAGTGATTTATAGGTTTTATTTAAACAATTAAATAACAAAAATAAATATTTTTTTATTTTTTCACATGTTCAAAGGTTATAAACTTTGAAAATATAAAAATTTTAAATCTTTTTTCAAAAGTGAATACAATATTTAGTTATAAAAATTATTAAATTTATATATCTTATAAATTCAATATAAACATTTTTATTGATAAATATTCTAATAATAATCAAAAAATAAATTAATAATCTATTATTAATAAGTTGATATCAATTAAAATATAATTACAAAACCTAAAATGATTCAGAATCAAAGCAAAATATATTACTATTTAATATTTTTTTGTTTTTAATTTTTTTTTTCTTTTATTAAGTTTATCTATATTTTTTTGTTGAAAAATAATTTATATAAATTAGATTTGTATAACTTATAATTTATTTTGTAATTAATATTTATATAAAAATAAACAAGTAATATTTAAAATTATAATGAAAAAAATAAAAATGAGATTTATTATTTATTATTTAGGATATATATTTTTAAAAAATTTATATATTTAGGGTTTTCGAGATTTAGAAGTTATTGATTTAAGTATTTAGGCATTTAATGGTTTATAGGTTTTATTCAAACAATTAAATAACAAAAAATTATTTTTCATATTTTTTCAAATTTTTAAAGGTTATAACATTTGAAAATATAATAATTTTAAAATTTTTTTAAAATGTGAATACAATATTTAGTAATAATAAATATTATAACTATATATAATATAAACTAAATATAAACAATTTTATTGGTAGATGTTATATCAATTATCAAAAAACAAATTAATAAACTATTATTAATATAATAGATATAAATTAAAATATAATTAAAAAACCTAAAATGATTCAAAATCAAATTAAAATTTATTACTAAATAAGAATTTTTTTTTTTAGTTTTTGCATCATTTTATAACCTTATATGTTTTTTTGATGAAAAATAAATTATTTAAATTATATTTGTATCACTCATAATTTATTTTATAATTTATATATCTATAAATTATTTAAATTATATTTAAGGTTTACGAGTTTAAAGGTTTAAGTATTTAGGGTCTTCGGGGTTTAGGAGTTTATATATTTATGTATTTAGGCATTTAATGGTTTATAAGTTTTATTTAAATAATGATATAAGAAAAAATTTATTTTTGTTATTTTTTCTAATTTTTGAAGGTTATAAACTTTGAAAATATAACAATTTTTAAATTTTTGTTATATGTGAATACTATATTTAGTTATGATAATCTTAATAATTATATATCATGTAAATTCAATATAAACAATTATATTGAAATATATTATATTAATGATTAAAAAATAAATTAATAAACTATTATTAATAAGATAGATATTATTTTAAATATATTTGCAAAACATAAATTTATTCAAAATCAATGTAAAATATATTAAAAAATAATACTTTCTTTGATGTTTTGCTTCTTTTTATAAGTTTATATTTTTTGTTATTAAACTTAAATTATTTAAATTATATTTGTCTTCCTCATAATTTAATTTTAATTTATAATTCTATAAAAATAAAGTAATAAATAATTAAAATGAATATTTTAAAAAAATAATGAAGAGAAATAAAATAGAGATTTATTATTTATTATTTAGGATATACTAGTTTAATCGTTTAAGAATTTATGTGTTTTGGGGTTTAGTGATTGAGGTGTTTAGGCCTTTAGTGATTTATAGTTTTTATTTAAAGAATGAAAAAATAAAAAATTTAATTTTTTGATTTTTTTTAATTTTTGAAGGATATAACCATTGAAATTATAATAATTTTTAATTTTTTTTAAATGTGAATATAATATTCAGTAATAATAATCATAATAATTATATATAATATAAATTCAATATAAATAATTTTATTAATACATATTATAATAATGATCAATACAAAATTAATAAACTATTATTAATAAGAATGATATAAATTAAAATATAATTACAAAATATAAAATGATTCAAAATCAAAATAAAATATTTTACTAAATAATAAATTTTTGTTTTTAAAATTTTGCCACTTTTTATAAGGATATATATTTTATTTGATAAAAAATAAATTATTTAAATTAGATCTGTCTCACTAATAATTTATTTGGTAATTAATATTTCTATAAAAATAAACTGATAAATAATTTAAATAAAAATTTAAAATTATACTAAATAAAAATTAAATTGAGATTTATGATTTTTTATTAATGTACACCTGTTTAATAATTTAAGTATTTAAAGGTTTTATCGTTTAGGAGTTTAGCAATTTATGTTTTTAGACATTTACTGGTTTATAGGTTTTATTTAAACAATAAAATAAAATAAAAACAATTTTACTTTTTTATCATTTTCATAGATTATAACCTTTGAAAATATAATAATATTTAAAATTTTTTGAAATGTGAAAACAATATTTAATTATAATAATATTAATAATTATATATCATATAAATTCAATATAAATAATTTTATTGATAGATAATATAATAATGATCAAATTTAAGTTAATAAACTATTAATAAAAAGATTGATATTAATTAAAAAATATTTACAAAACCCAAATTGATTCAAAATTAAAGTAAAATATATTACTGGATAATAATTTTTAATTTTAAAATTTTTACTTCTTTTATAAGCATATATTTTTTTGATTAAAAATAAATTAATTAAAATATATATGCCGCTCTTATAATTTATTTTCTACTAAATATTTCTATAAAAATAAACTAAAAAATAATTAAAATGAATATTTAAAAATATAATAATTTCAAATAAAAATTAGATTTATTAATTATTACGTATTATATAGCAGTTTAATGGGTTATGTATTTAGGCATTATAAAGTTTAGGAGTTTACTGATTTAACTGTGTATGCATTTATTGGTTTATAGTTTTTTTTAAAAATATAAAATAATAAAAATTTATTTTTATTTTTTTTCATATTTTCAAAGGTTATAACCTTTGAAAATATAATAATTTTTAAATTTTTTTAAATATGAATACAATATTTTGTTATAATAATAATTATATTTATATATCAAATAAATTCAATACCAATAATTTTAATGATAAATATTCTAATAATGATCAAAAAATAAATTAATAATCTATTATTAATAAGATAGACATCAATTAAAATATAATTAAAAAACCTAAAATGATTTAGAAGAAATGCAAAATATATTACTATATAATAATTTTTTGTTTTGAAATTTTTTTTTCTTTTAAAAAGTTTATTAACAATTTTTTTGATGTAAAATAATTTATAATAATTATATTTGTCTAACTCATAATTTATTTTGTAATTAATATTTGTATATAAATAAACAAATAAATAATTAAAATGAATATTTAAAATTATAATGAAAAAAAATGACATTTATTATTTATTATTTAGGGATACCGGTTTACTTTAAATTAGATCTGTCTCACTAATAATTTATTTTGTAATTAATATTTCTATAAAATAAATTGATAAATAATTAAAATAAAAATTTTAAATTATACTGATTAAAAATTAAAATGAGATTTATGTTTTATTATTAATGTATACCAGTTTAATGATTTAAGTATTTAGTGGAATTGTCGTTAGGAGTTTAGTGATTTATGTTTTTAGTCTTTTAGTGGTTTATATGTTTTATTTAAAAAAATAAAATAACAAAAAAAATTTCTATAATTTTTTATCATTTTAATAAGTTATAACATTTGAAAATATAATAATATTGAATTTTTTTTGAAATTTTAATACAATATTTTCTTATAATAATATTAATAATTATATATCATATAAATTTAATATAAATAATTTTATTGATATATATTATAATAATGATCAAAAATTAAATTTATAAACTATTAATATAAGATAGATATTAATTAAAAAATATTTACAAAACCCAAATTGATTCAAAATTAAAGTAACTTATATTACTCGATAATAATTTTTAATTTTTAAATTTATGCTTCTTTTATAAGCATATATTTTTATTAGATAAATAATATATTATTTAAATTATATTTGTCCTACACATAATTTATTATGTAATAAATATTTCTAAATAAATATACTAATTAATAATTAGAATGAATATTTAAAAATATAAAAAAAAGCTATAAAAATTAGATTTATTAATTATTAAGTAGTTTTTAGAGGTTTAATGGTTTATGTATTTAGGCATTACGGGATTTAGGAGTTTATTGATTTAACTTTATATGTATTTAGTAGGGCTACTTACGAGATCGGAGATTTGCGACCCGACCCGAACTCTTGCCCTGAAAGAATCGGGAATGAGTAAAATCCGTTGACTTTGACTTTTCCCATCCCGTTCTGTAACGTATTTTTTATTTTTGGATGGTTCCAGATCTTAAGCAATATCCATCCCGAGAATCGTCATGTCCTAAAAAACCGATACTAGAACTAGGAGAATATGAAGATGCCAAAAATTCCACTACTGCCCATCCAATTCCAACCCACCTATTGTTGTTCCTATGAGTTCCAGGCCACCTCATTCCATTCCAGCCGTGCTCAGTTAGGTCCAGCCCTTGTCTGTCGCACTTCTGCTTGCCTCCACCATTTCTCAGATGCCACCGGCCTTTTCGTTTGTTTTTCTGATAAGAATTGAGTGATTAATTATTAATATTAAATGTCTCATTCAGTTTTGTGGAGTATTGGTTGTGGTGTTGTGGTTGGGCCGAATGAGTGGGCTGAATGTGTTAAAGTCAGTTTTGTAGAGCTTGCTTGTTTGAAAATTTATATGTATATATGCTTAACATATCATATTAATTAATGGCAATGTAGATGGCACAATCCAGCGGTAAATTAAAAATACAATAAATTGAAGATGATCACATCTTAAATGATCAAAGTACAGGTAAAGCTAATCATCATCCTTTCACGAACGCTCCTATTGTTACGGTAGGTTCTTCAATTCCAATTATAAAAGAAAGTCAATGTACATCTGAACCTCAAGCGCATAAAAAGTATAAGTCTGCTGTTTGGAAAACTTATGAGATATTAGTTGATTCAGAGGGAATTGAAACTGGTAGGGAAGCTTGTATATGGTGTAGGAAAGAATACTTGGCAAAAAGTGATCAAGGTACTTCGGGTTTATGGAAATACTTGAGAGAGACTTGAAGAAAATTTCCACACAAAAAAATAATTAATAGAAGCTCACAAAGGTAAAGACAAGTCACAATCTTTGTTGAGTTTCACTAAAGGTACTAGTTCAGATGATAACAAATTAACTTGTTGGCAATTTGATCAACAACTAGTTAGGGAGGCTTTGGTGAAAATGATCATAAAAGATGAATTGCCTTTTTGTTTTGTTGAGAGGGATGAGTTCAAGGAGTTTTGTGAAGTTAGTGTGCCTCAATTTAAAATTCCATCTAGGCACTCTACACCGAGGGATTGTTTATCTTTGTTTGTGAAGGAAAAGAAGAAATTATTTGATAGCATATCATCTCATTGTTGTAGAGTTTCATTGACTACCGACACTTGGACTAGCATTCAAAATTTATCTTATATATGTTTGACTGTTCATTTAATTGATTCTCAATGGAATATGCATAAAAGGCTTTTTAACATTTGTGTAATTAAAAGTCATTCTGGAGTTAATATTAGAAATGCTATTGTGTTTTGCATGAATGAATGGGGTTTGAGAAAGTTTATCTGAATTACTATTGACAATACATCAAATAATGATGTTGCAGTTGAACAATTGAAAAAAAAGCTTGTGAAGAAAAGTGTTGTACCTTTGAGAGGTGAGCATTTTCATATGAGATGTTGTGCTTATATCTTAAACTTAATTGTCAGAGATGGCATTGCAGTAGTTGAGGGTGCTATTCAAAAAATTAGAGGTGTGGTGAAATATGTGAGGAGCACTCCTAAAAGATTTGATATGTTTAAGTTGCGTTGAAGAAGCAAACTTGACATATAGATCTTCATTGCAATTATATTGTCCTATAAGATGGAATTCAACTTATTTGATGCTAGAAACTGATATAAAATATCAAAAAGAATTTGATAAGTTGGAGGACAAAGACAAAAGGTTTTTGAAGGAGTTTGGTTCAAACGTTCCAACTGAGAGAGACTGAACATATGCCAAAATTTTGGCTCATTTCTTAAAAACTTTTTATGAGGTAACTTGTAAATTTTCTGGCTCATAATATTCTAGCTCTAGTGTTTATTTTCCTCCGATTATTTGATTTTTGAAAAAAAAATCAGCTTTGTGAAAATAGTAGATATACAATGGTGTCTGAAATCAATTTGAAAATGAGGCATAAATTCAACAAATATTGGGGTTCTCTTCAGTCAACAAATATTATGCTTTTTATAGTAGTAGTGTTGGATCATAGATATAAGCTCAAATATCTCAAGGGTATATACACTTAGCATTATGGAGAGGAATTGGCTAAAGATTTGGTGAAAAAGGTTATAAATACTTTAAATAAGTTGATGGATGATTATAAAGATTTAAATCAAGATGAATCAAAAGAAGATGATTTCTCTTCTACTGTGTTGAAGAAAAATGATGATTTCTTTGATGGTAGTGATACTTATGTTGATGATTTTTTTGTTGAATTAGAGAAAGAACAAAAAGTAGCAGCTTTGGAAGTGTTGGATAGGTACTTGGAAGACAAATTTGAAAAAATAGAATTGATTTTGATCTTCAAAACTGGTAGAAGGTAAATGAGGATAGGTATCCTTCTCTGGCAAATGTAGCAAGGGATGTATTTGCTATCCAAGCATCTACTGTGGCCTACGAATCTACATTTAGCACTAGGGGGAGAACTTTAAATAAATTTAGGAGTTCTTTAACACCTATTACAGCTGAAGTTCTCATATGTCTACAAGATTTGTTGAGAAGCTAAAACAAACCTATTGAAATTGAAGAATTAGTTCAATACCTTGATGATAATGAATCAAGTTAGTATACAAATCTTGTAAATTTTAATTTCACTTTTACTTATTTTATTCATTCAATTTAATAAAAATATGGTTCAATTACAATTTTCAGAGTGGTCACAAGATCCAAATATTTTTCCAACTATAGTTGACCAACTAAATTGGGAATGGGTGTATTAAATTTTATAGGGTAATATTTTGTTTTTTTATTACTCTTTCGATCTTAGAAATTTATGTCTACATGATTAACACTTTTTCATCTTTGGTTGTCCTTCTAAAGTGGAGGAAGAAAAGGGAGGAGTTGTAGAAGAGATAATTAATTGGGTTTGGATTTTCGTTGCTGTTATGGGACGGACCTTTGAAATGATTATTATCATGGTTGTTGTTAGTTGTATTTTTTTTGTTATATTAAGCTGCCTTATTTTAGCAATTACTTAAGTAGTAATTGCTGTTACCAATGTTTGTGGTCATCTTTAGCTATTCCTTTAATATCTTAAGTAATTGTTTAAAAAATGTAATATTGCTATTATGGTTAACTTTCACTCGGCTGAACAAAGCTAACTTGTTACAAAACAAAGAACCAAATTAAGCACACAACTCGTTCCCGTTCTATTTAACATTTATATCATTTTCTGCACATCAATACTTTTGACAAGCTAATGGAACTCGTTTGTGGTATTCAGCCTATTTGACAAAACAAAATTGGCCCAATTTTAGTTTGAAAGATACATAACTAAGGAATGATAAATGGTACTACAAAGGTTTTGACATGAACTAACTTGGCCAGTTTGAAGAAAATAAATTTAAAAAAGTGTCTGAACTCTGTCCCATCCCTGGACCATTTTCTCCTACCCAAAATCCCTGATCTACGTCCCGTCCTGTCCCAATATTTTCAACATATGGGACGAGTCTGGATCTTCAAAAAAAAAATCTCCGAACTGTGGGAAGGGACTGGAGATTTGTAATCCCCGTCCCGTCCCATGAGCACCCCTAGCATTTAGTGGTTTATATGTTTTATTTAAAAAATAAAATTAAAAAAAAATTATTTTTATTATTTTTTAATATTTTCAAAGGTTATAACCTTTGAAAATATAATAATTTTTTAATTTTTTTCAAATGTGAATACAATATTTAGTTATACTAATCATTATATTTATATATTATATAAATTCAATATAAACAATTTTATTGATAAATATTCTAATAATAATCAAAAAATAAATTAATAATCCATTAATAATAAGATAGATATTAATTAAAATATAATTTCAAACCTTAAAATGATTCAGAAGCAAATAAAAATATATTACTATATAATAATTTTTTGTTTTTGAATTTTTTATTCTTTTAATAAATTTAAGTATATT
The DNA here is from genome assembly GCA_029783825.1 of Sapria himalayana. Classification (NCBI taxonomy): domain Eukaryota; kingdom Viridiplantae; phylum Streptophyta; class Magnoliopsida; order Malpighiales; family Rafflesiaceae; genus Sapria; species Sapria himalayana. The sequence continues at coordinate 129,844 of JAREIK010001761.1, forward strand.
TTTTTATGGAAAATAATTTATATAAATTATATTTGTCTAACTCATAATTTATTATGTAATTAATATTTATATATAAATAAACAAATAATTAATTAAAATGAATATTTAAAATTATAATAAAAAATAATGAGATTTATTATTTATTATTTATTATTTATTATTTATTATTTATTATTTATTATTTATTATTTATTATTTATTATTTATTATTTAGGGATACCGGTTTAATTTAAATTAGATCCGTCTCACTAATTATTTATTTTCTAATTAATATTTCTATAAAAATAAACTTATAAATAATTAAAATGGAAATTTAAAAATATACTAAATAAAAATTAAAATGAGATTTAATTTATTATTAATGTATACCAGTTTAATAGTTTAAGTATTTAGAGGTTTTTCCATTAGGAGTTTAGCAATTTACATTTTTAGGCATTTAGTGGTTTATAGGTTTTATATAAAAAAAATAAAAAAAATATTTTATTAATTTATTATCATTTTCATAGGTTACATCCTTTGAAAATATAATAAAATTTATAATTTTTTGAAATGTGAATACAATATTTAGTTTTAATAATATTAAAAATTATATATCATATAAATTCAATATAAACAATTTTATTGATAGATAATATAATAATGATCAAAAATTAAATTAATAAACTTTTAATAAAAAGATAGATATTAATTAAAAAATATTTATGAAACCCAAATTGATTCAAAATTATAGTAAAATATATTTAATTTTATTATTTTTTTATATTTTCCAAGGTTATATCATTTAAAAATATAATAATTTTTAAAGTTTTTTCAAATGTGAATTCAATTTTTAGTTATAATAATCATTATATTTATATATCAAATAAATTCAATATAAACAATATTATTGATAAATATTCTAAATATGATAAAAAAATAAAGTAATAATCTATTATTAATAAGATAGATATCAATTAAAATATAATAAAAAAACCTAAAATGATTCAGAAAAAATCAAAATATATTACTATATAATAATTTCTTGTTTTGAAATTTTTATTTTTTTTAAAAAGTTTATCCATATTTTTTTGTTGAAAATTAATTTATATAAATTATATTTGTCTAACTCATAATTTATTTTTTAATTAATATTTATATAAAAATAAACAAATAAATAATTAAAATGAATATTTAAAATTATAATGAAAAAATAATATTGAGATTTATTCTTTATTATTTTAGGTATACAAGTCTAATTTAAATTAGATCTGTCTCACGAATAATTTATTTTGTAATTAATATTTCTATAAAAATAAACTGATAAATAATTAAAATAAAAATTTAAAATTATACTGAATGAATATTAAAATGAGATTTATGAATTATTATTAATGTTTACCAGTTTAATGGTTTAAGTATTTAGAGGTTTTGTCATTTAGGAGTTTAGCGATTTATGTTTTTGGGCATTTAGTGGTTTATTGGTTTTATTTAAATAATGAAATAACAAAAAAAAATATTTTTGATATTTTTTCACATTTTCAAAGGTTATAACCTTTTAAAATATAATAATTTTAAATTTTTTTAAAAATGTGAATACAATATTTAGTAATAATAATCATTATAATTATATATAATATAAACTAAATATAAACAATTTTATTGATAGATATGATATCAATTAATAAAAAATAAATTAATATGTATTATTAATATGATAGATATAAATTAAAATATAATTAAAAAACCTAAAATAATTTAAAAATAATGTAAAATTTATTACTAAATAATAATTTTTGTTTTTTAGTTTTTGCTTCTTTTTATAAGCTTATATATTTTTTTGATGAAAAATAAATTATTTAAATTATATTTGTATCTCTCATAATTTATTTTGTAATTAATATTTCAATATATTATTTAAATTATATTTAAAGTTTACGAGTTTAAAGGTTAGAGTATTTAGGGGCTTCGGGGTTTATAGTTTAGAGATTTATGTGTTTAGGCATTTAGTGGTTTATAAGTTTAATTTTAACAATGATATAACAAAAAATTTATTTTTGTTATTTTTTATCATTTTTGAAGGTTATAATCTTTGAAAATATAACACTTTTTAAATTTTTTTTATATGTGAATACAATATTTAGTTATGATAATATTAATAATTATATATCATGTAAATTCAATATAAACAATTATATTGATAGATATTATATTCATGATCAAAAAAATAAATTAATAAACTATTATTAATAAGAAAGATTTTTATTAAAATATATTTGCAAAACGTAAATTTATTAAAAATCAAAATAAAATATATTACTAAATAATAATTTTTTTGATGTTTTACTTCTTTTTATAAGTTTATATTTTTTTTATTAATAGTAAATTATTTAAATTATATCTGTCTTCCTCTTAATTTATTTTTAATTTATAATTCTATAAAAATAAACTAATAAATAATTAAAATGAATATTTAAAACTATAATGAATAAAAATTAATTAGAGATTTATTATTTATTATTCAGGATATACTAGTTTAATGGTTTAAGTATTTAGGGGTTTTGGGGTTTAGTGATTTAAGTGTTTAGGCCTTTAGTGATTTATAGTTTTTATTTAAAGAATGAAATAATAAAAAAATTAATTTTTTGATTTTTTTTTATTTTTGAAGGTTATAACATTTGAAAATATATTAATTTTTAATTTTTTTAAAATGTGAATATAATATTTAGTTTTAATAATCTTTATAATTATATTTAATGTAAACTTAATATAAATAATTTTATTAATACATATTATAATAATGATCAATAAAAGATTAATAAACTATTATTAATAAGAATGATATAAATTAAAATATAATTACAAAATCTAAAATAATTCAAAATCAAAATAAAATATATTATTAAATAATAAATTTTTATTTTTAAAATTTTGCCTCTTTTTATAAGGATATAAATTTTTTTTGATAAAAAATAAATTATTTAAATTAAATTTGTCTCACTAATAATTTATTTTGAAATTAATATTTCTATAAAAATAAACTGATATATAATTAAAGTAAAAATTTAAAATTATACTGAATAAAAATTAAAATGAGATTTATGAATTATTATTAATGTATACCAGTTTAATATTTTAAGTATTTAGAGGATTTGTCGTTTATGACTTTAGCGACATATGTTTTTAGGCACTTAGTGGTTTATAGGTTTTATTTTAACAATAAAATAACAAAAAAAAATTTGAAATTTTTTCTCATTTTCATAGGTTATGACCTTTGAAAATATAATAATATTTAAAATATTTTGAAATGTGAATACAATATTTAGTTATTTTAATATTAATAATTATATATCATATAAATTCAATATAAATAATTTTATTGATAGATAATATAATAATGATCAAAAATTAAATTAATAAACTATTAATAATAAGATAGATATTAATTAAAAAATATTTACAATACCCAAATCGATTCAAGATTAAACTATAATATATTACTGTATAATAATTTTTAATTTTTGAATTGTTACTTCTTTTAAAAGCATATATATATTTTTTGATTAAAAATAAATTTTTTAAATTATATTTGTCGCACTCATAATTTATTTTATAATAAATATTTTATAAAAATAAATTAATAAATAATTAAAATCAATAAAATTGTTTATATTTAGTTTATATTATATATAATTATAATGATTATTATTACTAAATATTGTATTCAGATTTTTAAAAAAATTTAAAATTATTATATTTTCAAATGTTATGACCTTTGAAAATGTGGAAAAATATCAAATTTTTTTTGTTATTTCATTGTTTTAATAAAACCTATAAACCACTAAATGCCTAAAAACATAAATTGCTAAACTCCTAAATGAAAAAACCTTTAAATACTTATTCCATTAAACTGGTATAGATTAATAATAAATCATAAATCTCATTTTAATTTTTATTTAGTATAATTTTAAATTTTTATTTTAATTATTTATCAGTTTATTTTTATAGAAATATTAATTACAAAATAAATTATTAGTTAGACGGATCTAATTTAAATTAAAACAGTATCCCTAAATAATAATTAATAAATCTTATTTTTTTTCATTATAATTTTAAATATTCATTTTAATTATTTATTTGTTTATTTATATATAAATATTAATTACAAAATAAATTGTGCTAGACAAAAATAATTTATATAAATTTTTTTTCATCAAAAAATTATAGATAAACTTTTTAAAAGAAAAAAAATTTTCAAAACAAGAAATTATTTTATAGTAATATATATCTTATTAATAATAGATTATTAATTTATTTTTTGATCATTATTAGAATATTTATCAATAAAATTGTTTATATTGAATTTACATGATATATAATTTTTAAGATTATTATAACTAAATATTATATTTACATTTGAAAATAATTTAAAAATTATTATATTTTTAAAGTTTATCATCTTTGAAAATGAGATAAAATCACAAAAATAATTTTTTTGTTATTTAATTATTTAAATAAAACATATAAATTACCAAATGCCCTAAACACTTAAATCACTAAACTCTTAAACTCCGATATACTTAAACCATTAAACTAGTATACCCTAAATAATTAATCATAAATATTATTTTTATTTGTATTCATTATAATTTCAAAATTCATTTTAATTATTTATTAGTTTTTTTATAGAAATATTAATTTCAAAATAAATTATGAATGAGACAAATATAATTTAAATAATTTTCTTCATCAAAAAAAATTTATAAGCTTATAATAAGAATCAAAAATTTAAAATAAAAATTATTATTTAGTAATATATTTTAATTTGATTTGAATCGTTTTAAGTTTTGCAAATATATTTAATTAATATCTATCTTATTAATAATAGTTTATTAATCTATTTTATTATCAGTTTTATAAAATCGATCAATAAAATTATTTATAATGAATTTACATGATATTTAATTTTTATGATTATTATAATTAAATATTGTATTAACATTTGAAAAAAAAATTAAAAATATAATATTTTCAATGGTTATAACCTTGAAAATGAGAAAAAAATCAAAAAAACTAATTTTTATTATTTAATTATTTAAATAAAACCTATAAACCACAAAATAACTAAATACTTAAATTACTAAATTCCTAAACCCTGTACTGCTGCCCCACACACACATCGCGACGGATCACAGTACACTGGTGCACATATTCTTGTCCATCTTGGTGTAGCATTTAGATGGGCCAACAAGTCCTGGAAGCATCCAGAAGTATGTGACACTAACTTGTAGAGGGCCCAACTAGCAAGCCGAGATGATAACATTCAGACATAAGACGAGACCGAGCAAAGTGGGGGGGTGTAAACCCAGGAGTAGCTAGGAGTGGGTCCCACTAGCCATATCAGGCAGCATAGAGGGCCACCCAACCGTCGCCCAACAGGAGTAGCAGGTAATCCATGATTAATTGGAGAGCCGGCAAAATACAAAGCATCACCAAGCAAGGCGAGTAAGCAATGGAGTACAGATAAGCCACACGGGAGCGAAAGATTAAACTTTTAGTTTATGTTTGTAGTATTATTTGTATTTTGGACTTTGTATGCACCATGTACTTGTAGAGATGGATCATGAGATACTTACACACACAATCTTGTCTGTTCTATATGTAGCATGCAATGAGGGCAACTGGACCCATGAGTATCTCTAAGTAGGGCCGACTAATGCATTTTGTAAATACACATTAGGCGATGCTACACTTCCGGGAGCAGAAGACCCATCTTTATAGAATTTTGTAATTTTACTTGTATTCTAGGTTGGTTGTACGCGTAGTTAATTAGACTATGAGATGGACCTCATCATACATGCACACTGATGCATGCATATATTTTGATAATTTGTCGGTACAACATACAGCCACTTCTTGGAGCTCAAGGAGGAAGCATTCTAACCCAAGAGATACTCTTTTGAGAATCATTGGAGCAAAAGAAATGTGGAATTCATAGGTGAGAATGAATTGAAAAAGTGCCGTAGATGTGGACTTGTTGATTTATGGGTATTCAGTTTTACAAGTATTCCATTGCATAGCAAAGACATAGGCAAACGCTTGATGCTGCATGTCACACACATGCACAATCTTATATTTGCATAGTTTTAATATGGTGCATCATTCAGGTTCCTCCAAAAGGTTTGGACAAATCTGAGAAAGGATGCAGTGTGCATAATGACTCAATGCCAACTCTGAAGTCCGGGAATGCCATGTGATTTTAGTTGTATTCGTACGCTTGGAATTATTAGGAATTATGTTTTTTTATGTATTTTATGCTTAGAATCATTAATGTGCATAGTATTTGGTGGGCTGGCCTAAATTAGTCAGCTTTTTAGTCTCTTGTAAGTTGTGTGCCTAAATGATAAATAAAGTGTGTATTTTACAAAAAAAAAACAAATAAAACCCATAAACCCTAAACTTTAAATCCTTAACCTTAAACTATAAACTGTAACCCTGATCCATAAA
>JAREIK010001762.1:0-31436 GCA_029783825.1 Sapria himalayana
CTCTATCTACCTACCTATGAATCTATCTGTCTATCTATCTGTCAGTCTATCTATTCTATCTATATATCTATTTGTATGTGTGTTTGTCTATCTTTTATCTATGTGATCTATATTACTATCTATATGTCTATATGTGTGTATATGGCTATCTATATGTCTGTCTGTATGTTTGTCTATGTGTATGTCTATATGTGTTTCTTTTTATCTTTTTTGTATATCTGTCAGTTTGTCCATCTATCCATCCATATATCTATCTATCTATCTATGTAGTTATCTATTTAACTAGCTATTGATATATCTATCTATCTCCTTATCAATATATCAGCCTACATACCTATCAATCTATCTAATTATCTATCAATCTATCTATCTATCTACATATTTATATATCTGTTTATATATTTATATACCTATTAGTTTATATGAAAATCTATCTATCTGTCACTTTGTTTATATGTTTATCTATCTATCTGACTATCTATCTATCTATCCTATATATCTTTTGCCTATCTATCTATCTATCTATATTTTATCTTTCTATCTGTCTATTTGTCTTTCTATCTCTTATCTATCTATAGGTCTATCTATCTCTCTATCAGTCTATTTATCTATCTATCTCTCTATCAGTCTATCTATCTATCTATCAAACAATTTATCTATCGATATAACTACTATATATTTTTCAATATGTTTTCTTTATATCAATCTATCTATATATCTATCTGATAATCTATCTATCTATTTATTTTTGTCAATCTAACTTCTTTTTTTCTGTTTATCTATCTATCTGTCTACCTATCTATCTTTCTATCTATCTATTAATCAATTTGTCTATCTGTAAATCTATCTTTCTATTTGTCTAGCTGTCTATCTGTCCATCTTTCTATAAGACTATCAGTAAATCTATTTTTCTATCTAAATGGTCTATTTGTCGATCTATCTATAAATCTGACTATTTTTTTATCTATCTATTTGTGTATATGTCTATCTATCTATTTGTCTGCCTGTCTGTCTATCTGTTTATCTATCTATATGACTATTTGTCTATCTATCTATCTATCTATATGGCTATCTATCTATCTGTTTATCTGTCTATATGCCTATTTATCTATCTATTTATCTATCTGTATATCTATCTGTCTATCTTTATATCTATCTATCTATCTCTTTATTTGTCTATCTGTCTATCAATCTATCTATCTATATGGTCTATCTTTCTATCTCTCTATCTGTATAAATGTTTATCAGTTTATCTCTTTATCTCTCTATTTGTCTATCTTTCTATGTTTCAATGTGAATATCTCTCTTTCTGTCTATTTGTGTATATGTTTATCTGTCTATCTATCTGTCTATCTATCTGTTTATCTGACTATCTATCAACCTATTTATCTGTCTATCTGTATAGAAATCAATCTCTTTATGTTTTTATATGTCTATATATTTATCTATGTATGTATGTATGTATGTATCTATCTATCTATCTATCTATATGTCTATCTATCTATTTGTCTATAAGGTCTATCTATCTATTTATCTAATTATTAGTTTATCTCATATCTATCTACTCATCTATCTATCTATCTATCTATCTGACTATCTTTCTTTCTATCTATTAGTGTACATATTTATCTAACTATCTCTCTATCTATCTAGCTATCTTTCTATCTTTTTATTTATGTATTTGTCTATCTATCTATTTCTAAATATCTATCTATGTCTTTCTACTATCTGCTAATCTATCTATCTATCTATCTATGTCTATCTGTTTCTCTATCTGCCTGCTTGTCTAACTAACTAACTATCTTTCTTTCTTTATATGTGTGTATATATATATATGTCTGTCTATCTATCTATTTATCTATTTGTATAGCCCCATTTTGTCTATCTATATAACTATCTATCTGACTATCTGTCTATCTGTCTATCTAGGTATCTATCTATTTGTCTATCTGTTTATTTGTAATCTTTCTATCTGTCTAACTATCTATTTTTCCATCCATCTATCTATCTGTTTGTCTATCTATCTATCTCAATATCTACCTATCTGTATATTTGTCTATCTTTCAATATTTCTATCTGCCTATCAATTAATCTATCAATCTATCTTTCTATCTATATATCTGTTTATTTGTTTTTACTTTATCTATCTACTTGTCTATCTGTCTATCTATCTATTTGTTTATCTATCTACCATATAACTATCTATCTACCAATCTATATATCTATCTATGTATCAATTTATCTTTATATATATATATATATATATATTTTTTGGTCTATCTATCTATATGGTCTATCTATATATCTCTCTATCTGTCTATCTAATTGTCTATATGTCTATCAGTCTATCTATATATCTCTCTATCTGTCTATCTAATTGTCTATATGTCTATCAGTCTATCTATCTATATGTCTGTATGTCTATCAATATTTATGTCTATCTATCTATTTGTCTTTCAATCTATTTGTCTATCTATCTATCTGGCTCTATGTCAATCTATCTATCTTTCCCTCTATCTATCTATCTGAGTATCTGTATAATCATCTTCTGTTTATCAGCCTATCTATCTATCATGCTAATTATTTATCTACCTATCTGTCTATTTTTTTATCTGTCTATCTATCTATCTATCTATCTATCTGTCTATCTGTCCATCTGACTATATGTCTATCTATCTATCTTATGTTTATCTATCTATTTGTATATCTGTCCATGTCTAATTGTCTAATTATCTATCTATCTATCTTTTATCTATCTATCTATCAGTCTATCTTTCTATTAGTTTATGTATCTATCTGTTTATATGACTATCTAAATATCTATCTTTCTGTCTATTTATATATCTATATATTTGTCGATCTATATATTTGTCTATCTGACACCTATCTTTCTATCTGTCTAGTAGTCTATAAGCTATCTCTCAATCTTTCTATCTGTCTATCAACCGATGTGTCTATACGTTTGTACGCCAAAATGTCAATCTATCAATCTATCTATATGTCTATTTATCTATCTGTCTATTAGTTTATCTTTCTATCTGACTATCTGACTATCTATCTCTATAGTTCTCAGTGTATATGTCTATCTTTATATCTATTTATCAATCTGTCTATTTGTGTATCTGGATATCTATCTGTCTATCTATCAATCGATATGTCTATTAGTCTATCTGTCAATTCTTTTATCTCTCAATCTATCAATCAATCAATCAATCAATCTGTCTGTCTATTTGTTTATATGACTATCTATCATCTATCTATCAATCTATCTGTCTATCTGTTCATTTGTCTTTCTTATTATCTAACTAACTATCTATCTCTCTATCTTTCTATTGTCTAATTTCAATATGTATTTTTGTCTATTTTGGCTATCTATATATCTCTCTATCTATTTATTTATTTATTTATATCTTTATCTTTCTACTTGTCTATATGTCTATCTATCTGACTATATTTCTATCTGTCTATTTGTATATATGTCTATATGTATATCTCTATAAATGTCAATTTGTTTGTCTATTCTTTATCTTCCTACCTACCTATCTATCTGTTTGTATATTTGCTTGTCTGTATGTTTATTTGCTTGTCTATTTGTAAATTTGTCTGTCTGTCTACCTGTCTTTCTACATTTCTGTATGTCTATCTTTTTGACTATCTATCTATATATCTTTCTATCTATCGATCTATCGATCTAACGATCGATAGATCTAGTTATATATCTATCAATCTATCAAACAATCAATCAATCTATGTGTCTATCTGTTTATTATCTCTATTTCTATTTTTCTATTTATCTATGTATCTGTCTATCTCTCTATATGTTTATATGTCTATCTACCTACCTGTATATGTGTATATGTGTCTATGTTTCTATCGGTCTATCTCTATATTTGTCTTTCTAATTATCTATCTATCTATCTAATTGTTTATATATCTATATATCTATCTGGCTATCTATTTTTCTATCTGTCTATCTATTTTTCTATCTATCTATCTATCTATCTATATGTCTATCTGTCTATCTATAAATCTGTCAATCTATCTATCTATCAATATGTCTATCTATCTATCTGTCTATCTGTCTATCTTTCTATCTGTTTATTTGTCTATCTATCTTTCTATCTATCTAACTCTCTTTTTATATGTCTATTTGTGTATATGTCTATCTATCTTTTTCTAAATGTCTATATGTTTGCGTCTATCCTCTATCTTCCTATCTGTCTATCTATCTATCTATCTATCTATCTATGTGTGTGTGTGTGTGTGTATTTATCTATCTATCTATATGTTTATTTTTCTATTTGTGTATTTGACTTTCTGTCTATTTGTTTATATGTCATTCTGTCTATTAGTCTATCTGTCTATAAGTTTATATGACTATCTATCTATTTGACAATTTGTCAATTTGTCTAGCTATCTATCTATTTATCTGTGTGTTTGTCTATCTATAAATTTGTCTATCTATTATCTATATATCTGTATATCTATCTTTGTGTCTATTTGACTATAAAACTATCTTTCTATCTATGTATCTTTCTATCTATATGCCTATTTGTCTATCTATCTATCTAATTATATGTTTATCTATCTATCCTTCTATCTATCAATCTACTGATCTATCTATCTATATATCTGTCTATCTATCTATTTGTTTGCCTATCTATCAATTTGTCTGTCTATTTGTTTCTCTGTCTATCTATCTAAGTATCGATATTTTTATTTCTCTATCTATCTATTTGTCCATCTATCTATCTTTTTATCTATATATTTCTCTATCAATCTATATATCTATCTATCCATCTATTTATCTCTCTATCTGTCTCACTATCTATATGGCTATCTATCTATCTGTCAATTTGTCTATCTATAAATCTATTAATATGACTATCTATCTATCTATGTATATGTCTATTGGACTATCTATCTAACTAACTATCTATCTATATATTTATCTTTCATTCTTTATATCTATCTATATCTCTATCTATCTACCTATCTGGCTAATATTTGGCTATCTTGCTTTCTGTCTATCTATATATATAGCTATTTATCTGTCTATCTATTTATTTGTCAATCTGTCTATCTATCTATTTATCTGTCTATTTATCTATCTCTGTCTATGTCTATCTTTCAATCTGTGTATCTATCCATTTGGCTTTCTAGCTATTTATCTATCTATTTGTCTATCTATCTTTCTATCTATCTGTCAATCTATATATTTGCCTTTATGTCTATTAGTCTATCTGTCTATCCATCTATCTTTTTATATATCTATATGTATATCAATCTATCTATCTATCAATATATATATATATATCTATCTATAAATATATCTATATGTCTATCTATAAATATGTATATTTGTTTATCTATCTGTCTGTCTATCTTATGTCGATAAATCTATCTGTCTATCTATCTATATATCTTTCTTTCTTTCTATTTGGTTATCTATTTATCAATCTATCTATTTCTCCATCTATCTTTCTGTCTATATGTCTATTATGTATATTTCTATCTGTCTATCTATCTATCTGTCTATCTCTTTATATGTTTATATGTCTATGTACCTACCTACTTATGTGTATATTTGTCTATGTGTCTATGTGTCTATCTGTATATCTATCTATATATCTGTCTATTTATCTATATATATATATATATATCTATCTATCTGTCTATTTATCTTTCTGTCTATGTGTCTATCTATCTATATGTCTATCTGTCTATATATATATATATATGTCCATCTATATATCAATATAACTTTCTATCAATCTATCTGTCTATCTATATATCTTTCAATCTATCTCTCTATCTGTCTATATGTCTATCTCTTTATCTATCGATCTGTCTATCTGTCTATCTTTCTATTTGTTTATTTGTCTATCTGTCTTTCTATCTATCTGACTATCTTTTTATATGTCTATTTGTGTATATGTCTATAGATCTCTCTCTAAATGTCTATATGTATGTGTCTATCATCTATCTTCTTATCTATCTATTTATGTGTGTGTGTGTGTGTGTGTGTATATATTATCTATCTATATGTTTGTCTTTCTATTTATCTATTTGACTATCTATCTATTTGTATAAATGTCTATCTATCTATCAGTCTATCAGTCTATAAGTTTATATGTCTATCTATCTATCTCTTTATCTGTCTATCTGTCTATCTATCTATTAGTCTATTTGTCTAGATTTCTATCTATCTATATCATCTATCTATCTATCTATCTCTTTCTCTATCTGTCTATTTCTTTATTAGTATATCTCTTTATATATGTACTTGTCTATCTGGCTATCTATCTATCTGACTATCTTTTTTTCTTTCTATTTGTGTATATGTCTAACTAACTATGTATCTATCCACCTACCTACCTATCTATCTGTCTATATGTCTATTTGTCTATAAGTCTATTTGTCTATCTATCAATCAGTCAATCTTTCCATCAATCTATCTATATGTTTGTCTATCTGTCTATCTATCTATCTATCTATTTATTTATCTATATGACAATCTGTCTACCTGTCTATCTTTCTATCTAACTACCACTCTATTTGTCTATTTGTCTATCTGTTAAATTGTCTATATGTCTATCTTTCTATCTATCTATTTGGTATCTCTATTTATTAGTTTATCTTTTTATATATCTGCATGTCTATCTTTATATCTATCAATGTGACTATCATTCTATATATCTATTTGAGTATATATCTATTTAACTAACTAACTATCTATCTATTTATATATTTATATATCTATCTATATATTTATCTGTCTATCTATTTATTTGTATATCTGGCTATCTATGTATCTATCTACCTTTCGATCTGTTTATCTGTATATCTGTCTATCTATATTTTTATCTGTCTATCTTTTTATTTGTATAACTATCTATCTATCTATTTATATGTCTATTGTTTTATTTGTCTATCTGTGTATCTGTCTATCAGTCTATATGTCTATCTGTCTATCTATCTATTTTTGTTTCCCTCTATTTGTCTATCTATCTATCTATTTATTGGTTTTCTATTTATCAATTTATTTGTCTATCTAACTATCTATTGATCTGATAATGTTTCTATCTTTCTTTTTGTGTATATGTTTATCTATCTATATCTCTAAATGTATATCTGTCTATATCTCTATCAAACTATCATTCTATATCTATTTGTGTATGTGTATATCTTTCTCTCTCTAAATGTCTATCTGTCTATCTGTGTGTCTATTTGTTTGTCTATCTGTCTATCTGTGTGTCTATCTATCTTTCTATAAATCTATCTATATGCCTTTCTTACTATTTGCTAAGTTCATAACTATTAATCTACTTATCTGTCTATCTACATATCTATCTATCTGCATAACTACCTATATACCTATCTTCCTATCTAACTATCTACTTATTTGTCTTTCAGTCTATTTGTCTATCAATCCATCTAATCTATTTATTTATCTGTTTATCTTTCTATATGTCTCTATGTATATATGTCTATCTATGTATCTATCTATGCATCTATCTATCTGTCTGTCTATTTGTCCATCTATCTATCTCTTTATATGTCTAACTATCTATTCGTCTATCTTTCTATTTGTCTAATTTCAATCTATCTATCTGTCTATTTTGGCTATCTATATATCTCTCTATCTATCTATTTGATTATTGATTTATATCTTTATCTTTCTACTTGTCTATTTATCTATCTTTCTGACTATATTTCTATCTGTCTATTTGTGAATATGTTTATATGTATATCTCTATAAATGTCAATCTGTCTGTGTCTATTCTTTATCTTCCTATCTATTTATCTATATATCTATCTATCTGTTTATTTGTTTATCTGTCTATAAATATATCTTTCTGTCTATATTTCTTTCTTCATGTCTGTATGTCTATCTTTTTGACTATCTATCTATCTATTTATCAATCTATCGATCGATCTATCTTTCTATCTACCTATCTATCTATCAATTAATCTTTCAATTTATCTATCTATCTATCTATCTATCTCCCTAAGTGCCTATCTGACTATCTATCTATCTTTATTTCTATATATCTATTTGTCTATCTGTCTATCTATATGTCTATATGTCTATCTATCTATCAATCTATCGTTCAATCTGTATATTTGTCTCTATGTCTATCTATCTATCTATCTGCTTTTCTATTTATTTCTCTTTGTGTCTATCTATCTATCTATCTGACATTCTTTCAATCTATTTGTTAATCTTTCTATAATTCTATCTATCTATTTGTCTATCTATCTATCTATTTATATATCATTTTATCTTTATATCTGTCAATCTTTTATCTATTTTTCTATCCGTCTATTTATATATATAATCTATATGTCTATCTTTATATCTATCCATCTGTATATTTGTCTTTCTATATATCTATTTATTTGTAATCTATCTATCTTTTTAAATTTATATCTATTTATTTGTCTGTCTCACTATCTATCAAACTCTTATCTATCTATCTATCTATCTATCTGAATATCTGTTTATCTATCTAAATGTTCTATATATTTATCTCTCTATCTGTCTATCTATATATAAGTTTTTCTCTATAAGTATCTACTTGTCTATATGTCTATCTATCTATCTGACTACCTTTTTATCTAACTTTTTTCTATATATGTCTATCTATCTAACTATCTCTCTATCTATCTATTTATCTATGTGTTTCTCTATCTATTTGTTAAACTGTCTATATGACTATTTGACTATATTTCTATCTATCTATTTATCGATTAAAATATCTATCTATATGTCTATCTATCTATCTGTCTATATGTCTATCTTTTATCTTTATATCTGTCTATCTATCTACATACCAATTCGTCTATCTATCTATTTGTTTCTCTCTTTTTGTCTATTTGACAATGTCTTTAAATCAATCTATTTATATATATTTTTATTTATTTGTCTAACTATCTATCTAACTGTCAATATGTCTAACTTTTTATCAGCTTATATGGTCTATTTCTCTCTCTCTATCAATTTATTTGTATAAATGTCTATCTATCTATCTATCTGTCTGTCTATCTATTTGTTTTTCTATCTATCATTCTATTTCTCTATCAATCAATCAATCTATCAGTCTATCTATCTATCTGTCTATATTTCTATCTATCTATCAATCTATCTTTTTGTCTATATGGTCTAATTTTTTATATCCCTATCTATCTATCGGTCTATCTATTTATCAGTTTTCTTTTTATCTATCTACTTGTCTATCTTACAATCTATCTAAATGTATTTTTATCTACCTATTTGTGTATATATCTATCTGTATATCTCTCTAAATGTCTATATGTCTATCTATCAATCTGACTATCTATCTATCTATCTATATGTCTATCATTCTTCTATCTTTTTAATTATCTTTTTGTCTATCTATCTGTCTATCTGTCTATTAGTGTATCTGTCTATCTATCAATCTGTCTACTTGTTTATCTATCTATCTGTCTATCTTTCTATTTGTCTATCTGTCTATCTATCTATGTGTCTTTCAATCTATTTTCTCTCTTTATGTTTCTAACTATTTATCTGTCTATCTATATATATGTATATCTATCTATCTTTTTATCTATCTATCTGTCTATCTATCTATATGATCTATGTGTCTACTCATCTATCTATCTATCTATTTATAGGTTTGTCTTTTTATCTATCTACTTGTCTATCTGTCTATCAATTTATCTGACTATCTATCTATCTAGATATTTGTGTATATGTGCATCTGTATATCTTTCTAAATCTTTATCTATCTATGTCTATCCTATATATGACTATCTATTTATCTATCTATCTATCTATTTGTTGGTTAGTCTATTTGTCTATATATCTATCTGTCTATCTATATATTTTTCATTTGTATATCTCTCTTTTTGTTTGTCTATTTATCTATCTATATGCTTGTCAGTATTTTTGTGTCTGCCTGTTTATCTATCTATTTATCTATTTGTCTGTTTGTCTATCTATTAGTCTAACTTTCTTTCTTTATTTCATTCTTTCTATATATATATATATATATATCTATGTCTATTTGTCTATCAATCTTTCTATTTGTCTATCTATCTTTCTATTTATCTGTCTAACTATCTGTTTATCTCTCTATTAGTCTATCTATTTATATATCTATCTGACTATCTATCTTTTTGTCTATCTGTCTATATGTCTATCTATCTATCTGTAAATCTGTAGTCAATCTTTCAATATGCATATTAATCTATCTGTCTATCAAAAATCTATCTTTCTATTTATCTGTCTATTTGTATATCTATTTATCTTTCAATTAATATATGTGTCTATCTGTCTATTTATCTATCTATCTATCGATCTATCTATCTATCTCTCTATCAATCAGTCAATCAATCTATCTGTATATATGTTTATCTATCTATCTATGTATCTGTCTATGTATCTATCTATTTATCTATGTATCTATCTATTTATCTATAGTTCTACCTAACTATCTGTCTATCAATTTATCAATCTATCTATTTATCTGTCAATCTATATATCTATTTATCTAACTTTTTGTCTATCTGTCTATCTATCTGTATGGTGTATCTATTTATCTTTTTATCTCTCTATTTTTTAGTGGATTATCACTTTAACTATCTAGTTGTCTATTTATAAATCTAAGTATCTGACTTTCTTTCGATCTGTCTATTTGTGTATATGTTTATCTGTCTATCCATCTATTTGTCTATCTGTCTATATGTCTATCTTTATATTTGTCTATATGTCTATCTGTATATCTATCTTTCTATCTTTTTTTCTATCTATCTAACTATCTGTCTATCTAGCTATCTTTCTATCTATCAATCTGTCAATCTATCAATCTATCTATTTGTCTATCTTTCTATCTATCTATATGGTCTATCTATCTATCTCTTTATCTATCAATCTATTTATAAGTTTATCTCATTATCTATTGACTTGTCTATCTGTCTATCTATCAATGTGACTATCTTTCTATATTTCTATTTATGTATATGGTTATCTATCTATTTTTCAATCTCTCTATGTGTCTATCTATCTATATCTTTATTTATCTATCTCTCTATCTATCGATATGGTTTATCTGTCTATCACTTTATTTGTCTATCTTTCTATTTATTTATCAATTTATCTCTTTATCTATATACTTGTCTATTTATCTATTTGTATATCTATTTGTCTACCTCTCTATTTTTCTATTTGTATATCTATCTTGTTGTATATCTATCTGTCTAAATGTATTCTGTCTATTTGTGTATCTGTCTATCTTTATTTTTGTCTATCTATCTATTTCTCTATATATCTAAATATATATCTATCTTTATATCTTTAGATCTATCTTTCTATCAATTTATATATATATATCTATCTATAGATCTATCTTTTTTTCCATTTGTCTGTCTATCTAACTAGCTATCTCTTTGTCTATCTTTAGATGTGTCTATTTGCCTATTTATCTATCTGTCAATCAATCAATCTATCTATCTATATATCTATCTATCTATCTATCTATATATCTATCTATCTATATGTCTATCAATTTTTCTATCTGTCTATCTATCTTTTTATCTATCTGTCTATCTATTTTTTATCTCTCTATTAATCTATCTATCTGACTATCTATTATTTTGTCTATCAATATATATGTCTATCTATCTCTTAGTAAATCTATCAATCTTTCAATTTGTTTATATATCTATCTGCATATTTGACTATCTGTATATTTGTCTATCTGTACACTATATATCTATCTATCAACTATCTATCTATCTGTTTATCTGTCTATTTGTATATCTGTTTATGTTTTAATCTATCTATATGTCTATCTATCTATCTATCTATCTATGTACCTGTCTATCTATCTATATTTATATCTATCTATCTATCTATTTATCACTCTATCTATTTATCTGTCTATCTGTCTATCTGTTTATCTAACTTTTTGTATATTTGTCTACCTATCTATATGGTCTATCTGTCAATCTCTCAATCTCTCTAATTTTTTAGTGGTTTATCTCTTTATCTATCTACTTGTCTATTTATAAATCTAATTATCTTACTTTCTTTCTATATGTCTATTTGTGTATCTGTCTATCTATTTATCTATCAAAATGTATATCTATCTATCTATATGTCTATTTATCTATATGTCTATATGTATATCTATCTTTCTATCTTTTTCTCTATCTTTTCTATCTGTCTATATTTCTATCTGTCAATTTGTCAATCTGTCTATTAGTCTATCTGTTTATCTATAGATATGGTCTATCTATTTATATATTTCTATATGGTTATCGATCTATTTATCAGTTCATCTCATTATCTATCTACTTGTCTATCTGTCTACCTTTTATTGTGACTATCTTTATATCTTTCTATTTATTTATATGTCTATCTATCCATCAGTCTGTCTATTTTTCTATCTGTCTATCTGTCTATCTGTTTATCTATCTATTTATTAATATGACTATTTGTCTATTTATCTATGTGTCTATTTTTTTATCTCTCTATCTATCTATATGGTTTATCTGTCTATCACTCTATCTGTCTATCTATTTATTAGTTTATCTCTTTATCTATATACTTGTCTATCTATCTATTTGTATATCTATCTGTCGCTCTGTTTGTTTGTCTGTCTGTCTATTTGTATATCTATCAGTCGCTCTGTTTGTATGTCTGTCTATGTGTCTTATGTCTGTATGTGCATCTGTCTATCTTTATATTTGTCTATCTTTCTATTTATCTATCTATCTAACTATCTAACTTTGTTTATATCTTTTTATCTATCTATACATCTATCTATCTTTCTGTCTATTTGTCTAAATGTCTAGCTATCTATTTATCTTTCTGTCTATATATATATATATATATTATTTATCTATCTATCAGTATATCTACCTATTTGTTCAGTTGTCTATCTATTTATCTATCTATCTATCTATCTAACTATCTGTCAATCTATCTATCTATTTAATTGTTCATCTATTTATCTATCTATCTTTCTATCTATTTATCTATATACATGGTCTTACTGTCTATCTATATATCTTTCAATCTGTCTGTATGTATATCTATCAATCTATCTTGCTATCTATCAGTCTATCTCTCTATGTGTCTTTCTGGTCCCATATTAATCACAGATATAATATTCTAACATTATATTTCCATGGTCTATCTATCAGTCTATCTTTCAATCCGTCAAAGCGGCGGCAGCATCGGCAGAGACGGTAGAGGTGGTAGTGGTGCAAGAAGCATTTGCAACGGCAGTGGCAGCAGCAGCACTTGCAGCGTCGTCGATAGGGGCGGCAACAACTGCAGTGGCAGTGGAGGCAGCAGCTGCAACGAAGGCAACGGAGACAGTAGAGGCAGAGGCAGTAGTTGTGGTAGCAACTGAAGCCACTACAGCGGAGGCAGCGGAGGAAGCGGCGACATAGGAGGCAGAGGCAGCGGCTGCACTGGAAGCAGCAGCTGCACTAGAATTAGCGGCAGTAGTGGCAGTAGTAGCAGTAGTAGCAGCTGCACAGTAAGCTGCGACAGCACCGGAAGCAGCTACAGCATCGGCAGTGGCGGTAGCAGCGACGACAGCAACCGCAACGGCATGCAGCAGAAACTCCAGTACCGGGGGTAGTGGCAGCAATAGCCGTAGCGGCCAGTGGCCGCAGCTTCGGCAGTAGTGGCAGTGGTGGCAGCTACGACAATAGTAGTGGTATTGGTAGTGACGGCGGCAATAGCAGCAGTGGCAGGAGAGGCAGCTGGAGCAGCAGCAACATCACCTATTGAGATATATACGTACGAATAAAGTAAGTATATACATACATTTAATACTACAGTATTTTATGTATGTATATACTGAGTATATCTGTACTTAGTTAATATGTAGACTTAATAATGCTATTTATATGTACATATATTGTAGTAATATATGTACGAGTGAATTGTTAGTATATATTTACATATATACTTTAGAATTATATTTGTATCAAAATATATCTTTTTTTTTGACCTAGTGGTTTAATTTTCTACAGATATCATGCCACATTGTTCCTCATACAAAGCTTCTATAAGTGATGATTTTTTTCACTAGATATTACGTGCCATGACTCGGATAGCTTTTTCGTAGTAAAAAAATGATGATCGGTGGAGTAGAGGGAGAGAAAGCAACGTCAATCAATGGATATATTATACTTTATGCATTGTCGGTAGATACATTGATGAATAAAAATTAAATTTTATTATTTTTTTTGTTTCAATTATATAAAATATTGAATTTGAATAAGATATTAAATGATTTTATTTTTTGTTTATTATAAATTATTTATAGTTTCAATTTTTATTCAATATAATTTAAAAATAATAAATTATTTAATTAAAAAAATTTAAAATTTTTTAAATTCTGTAAATATTTTTGAAATTAAAATAGCTAGGAAAAATTTGCTAGCTAATTTAGCTATGGAAATATTAAATAATTAGCGACGGATATTCCGTCGCTAATTTTCTAATGCTAGGTACTTTAGCTAGTAATCCAGCCATCATTATTTTTGTTTAGCGATGGAATATTTCATGTATCTTGTTATTTTAGCAACGGAATTTTTCTTTTTTAGCGTGGGAATTTTCCATTGCTTATTTTTTAGCTAGGGAAAATTTTGTAGCTAAAATTAGCAAGAAGCACTTTAGAAACGGACACGATCCATTGGTATTCCGTCCATATTTACCTTTTAGCGACAGGAAATTTCCCATATAGCTAGGGAATTGTCCCTAGCTATATGGGATTTTTCTTGTAGTGTCATGTTGCCTTTATTCTAGGCAATGATCCTAAGACACTAAAAAAATACTCTCAAGGTTCTCCATCGGCATAGCTTCCATGCAAGAAGAACTTGCTACTATTCATGCTAATAACACTTAGGACATTAGTGTCCAAACCTTCTAATGTTAATGTTATTGGAAACAAATTAGTATATTGCACCAAATTCAAAGAATCTGATATGATTGATTATTTATGATAATCTAAATGTTATTCACACTTATTACATAATCATATTTTTCATGCTTGAATCAAACACATTAAAATTAACTATCATTTTATTCATGAAAATACATCAATTTTGGTTCCAAGAAGTAACCTACCTTTTCCCACTCTAGTGCATAAACATAATATTACGCCATGGTCACTACTGTTGCTGATCTCATGTGACTTCAATATCTTCTCCATGACATTGGAATTCAACTCGAACATCAACCTCTCCTCCTTTGTGATAATCAAAATGTTATTCACTTATTACATAATCATATGTTTCATGCTTGCATCAAATACATTGAATTGACTATCATTTTATTCATGAAAATGTAATGTTCAGAATCTTTTAACTCTGTCATCTTTCCTCTAAACAAATTATCGCTATTTTCATGAAAGTTTACAATACCTCTTATTTAATGACTTTCAATACAATTTTAGTACTCATTCGAACACACTACGGATAAAACCAAATAGAGAAAGATCTAGCAAAGAAATATTTTAAGAGATGACTATCACCAGCAACAATCTTCATTTTACTAAAATATCATTTTCTATTTTCTATTTTCCTAGAATCATAATCAGAATATGATCTTTGGTTCAAAAATATGTCCTTTCTTTCTATATTTTATTTTCTAGCCATTGTCTTCTTAGTGCATAAAAATATATGTAATACTATAAATTAAACAAGCAAGTAATTATTTTTTCATTTAATCATGATTTAAGATCACCTTTATCACATATATGTAAATTTATATGTACATGTATATCATTCATAACATCCACATATACATATATACATCAAATATAACAACATCAATATATCTATATATATTTATAGATTTTCATACATATATGCATATGCATATATTCTTATATATGATGTTATGTGTTTGTGTGTGTGTATATTTATATGCATTAAATTTCTAATATATATATATATATATAAACAATGTATATTAATTTAGTTTTATGATGATTTTTTGCAATGTATGTGGTATTTGAAGGAATCTAGAACATTATCCAATACATTTGATGGAGGGATAATAATATATGATATATTTTCAATGATAATTACTTGACATTTGTTAGAATATTTTTTGATCGACTTAAAAGTTTTCCATAAAATATTATGAAAATCTGACCTTTCTAACTATTTTGTTTGAAATGTGATAAATATTCATGATTTTTTATCCTTTTATATTTTTTTTATATTTTTTATATATTGGTGATTTATTTTCAAATCATTTTAGGATAACTTTTTATGACTTCAAATATTTATGAATATTTTTTTATTTTTTAAAAATTCTACATGTTCATATTTTAGTTTTATATAACATATTTAAATCATTAAAAGTGTACGTTGTTTAACTTTTTACTAGCAAGTGTAATAAGAGTTTTTTCTCGTATTCAAAATGAATAATAATTTGTGGACTTATATAAAAATATCTACATTTCTATTTTGATGAAGCAAGATTGATTTTATGATGTCAAATATAAATGAATTGTTTTGGAATAATAATAAAAAAAAATTAAGCTTCAATAAACAAAAGTTAAAATATATCAAAATAAATCATGTATCATTAAAACTCATATATCATTAAACAAATGTTTGATATTATTGAATATTATTGAAAATTATCAATTTGTATAAAAATCAAACAAATAAAATTGAAGATCATTGATATGTGGGGAAAAGTCTACTATGGGTGGGTGAAGATTCATCTTGCTTGCTCTTTCATTTGAGAGCTCCTCTTGCTCATTTATAAAAGAGTTTTTTTTTTCATTTTTTTATCATCCAAATCTTAAGTGTTATTAGTTTGTATTTTATTTTATTGGTTTTTTTTTCATTATTTCTTATGAATTTTCTATTTCAGATTATTTGATGTATGTTTTATTTTTGTAACACCAACACATATAATTTAATCATGAACTATAACAAATATGTTAACATATCTTACATTCTTATTGAAAATTATTTGAAATTGATCAAAAAAAAATTCATATGCAATAATAAAAAGTCGTATCATTTATAAAATTTGAATGTGATTGAATAACATGGAATTGTCATCAAATGCTATCAAACATATTCAATCCTTCTCAAGTAATACCAAGAGAATCATTGAATATTGCTCATTGAAAGAAAATCATATATTATTATAAAATTACAAAATTATCATTGAAACTAAATAGATTCAATAAAAAAAATTATCAATAGATTTCATTAAATATACATTTTATAAAGACATCAAATAAAATTGAATCTGTCAGAATGTACAATAATGTATTAATGTTATTTGATTCATGGAATATATAAACTTAAGTCATTTTTATCCTAAGATATGAATATATTCATATTTTATAAATGAATAACTTGTTATCATCTTTATTGTTCTAGATATGAATATGAGTTAATTCAAATAAGTTAGAGGTAAGTGATAAGTTAGAGCAATAAAAATAACTTTTTAAAATATTTAGACATCAATTATTGTTCTACTTTTTTAGAGGATATGAAGAATCTAGATGCATTGACTTTGTAAAAATTATATAAAATTTTTTTCGTGATATCAAAAATGTCTCGTGATTTTCTGATCTTTACTATATTTATTGTATATTAAAGTCTATCGTATTTATGATTGTAAATATTATTTTAAATAGGAAAATTAAAATAACAATCAATATTATTGAAAATTTGTTATGATAGAAAGATTAAGATAATATATAAATGAGTCTTCAAGATCAAATTCCTACATTACAACAAAATACATATGATGATGCATTTAATAAAATTTAATGTTTACAGATCATAACAATTAGATTGAAAATGATCTTATAATTTTTATAATTTTATGACTTAATGATTTGTAATATTTTTTATGTTTTAATTTTATTTTGAAAGATTATGTTACCATTTTTTATTTTTTAAGAATTACTTATAATTTTAAATTAAAGAATTTTTTTAATGTTATTTAATTTTTTTAATTCATAATTTTAAATTTCTATATACTAGGTATGTAGGCGTATATTTTGTATTTACATTATGTTTACATGTATCTACATAATAATTTCAACCTATATACAATGTGTATATGTAAATATTCAATATGAGTGTATATACACATTAGAATGTACATTCTATATGCATTAGGTATGTATTTTGTATATTGTAATACACAATAATTATATTATGTGTATATATAGATGCACATAACAATTAACACATCTATGTTATGTATAATATATTGATATACTACTGCCATCATGCTCAGCACTTGCCACCTGCACACACTATCCATGGGACATGGCCCAAAGGGGTCCAGGGTCTAGGGCCTGGGCCCTTGTGAGGTGGACCAGGTGCTATGGCCAGGGCCCTAACGAGGGCATGCCTGGCTCTCCTGGTTTAGACCTAGGCTATTCAGGGTTGGGCACGTGCCGGGCTAGGCAATAACCATTCTCATCATAATTGTTGGCAAAGATTTTAATGAGAACTATCTGGAGTATCTTAATTTCGTTTTTCTATTAAGTTTGAGGTGATGAATATATATAAAATTCATTATATTTAGTTGCACTTTTTTAATTTATGTATTTTTTATTTCACTTGTATTTAGTTTAGGTAGTGTAGTGCTTATATTGATGGCATGCTCCAAACACTTGTAATTTTGTTCTTTAAAAAACATATGGTGTCTTGGGGCAGTCTCCAACATGTTAGCTGAAATGATGGTGGTAGTGGCTGCATTATCACTTTTATTTCCCCAGCTTTGATATCATGTTTAATAATATAAATACATGTGTTTAGGTGCCTCATTCCTAATGCAACCAAACTAGTAAAAGAAAACAAGTATAATGCCACACAGAAAAAGAAATACATGATGAAAATTTATCTTCGAGAGCATGATAGATTTATAAGAGAGAAAGCATGTTGTGATTGAATTAGCATCAAGGTCATTGGAGATTGTATTTTTTTGTTTTGGCAAGTGTTGATTTTTTGTTTTGTTTTGGAAGATAAAAATTCTGTTTGTCTGGGCGTGTACTGTACTAATTTTCACCAAGCAACTTTTTTTATTTTCTATTTGTCAATTGGGTTTCGTAAAGTCTGAAGCCTGTGCAATTTGTTAATGATACTAGGTTTCTACTTACCATGCAGAGTTGGATGTTCTGGTAGTGCAATTCTAGGCCTCATGTGCTATCTCTTGCGGTGTGCTGATCTTTCTTTTCTGAGTCATGTGGCATATGACATCCACTGTTTATGTACATATACCAAGTATATAAGTATGAATATATTTGGTATATACATATGTGTATACTGAGTATATACCAAGTATGTACATAAGTGGGTGCATATATTTATTTCTAGACATGTATATATTGTCATACAACACACACATTTACACATAGACACACTTTTGAATATATAATTGCTCGGGCTGGTGTGATCATTATCATGCATTGCTCACTGATGTAGGTAATAAAAGCAATGGATATTAAACTTTTCCTAAAGCTATGAGATGATATTTCTGGTCCAGGCTAGCTAGGCAGATAGAGATTCATCTTAAAAATCTTAGTAATTGTATTGATATGCAATGATCACATGCTACAAAGTGAACGTATGAGTAAATAAGTTTTGTTGCTCTATATTTTGCAATGATTGGTTCTAATTGTATAGGGTCTTAGAATGATGTTGATGATGATGCTCGTGTAGTGTCGTGTAATTATGGTCTAGAAGGAATATCGGGTCCTATTTTGGGAGAAGTAGCTTGCCGACTTGTCAAAAACTCGCTCAATCTCAAGGACATCAATCGAGCATCATTGCCCGCCATACTTTTATTATCAGCAGCTCCAGCAGCGGGAACGATGGCAGCGGTGGTGGCAATGGCGATGGCAACAATGGCGGTGGCAGTGGCGGCAAAAGCACCAGCCGCAGCGATAGCATCGGCGACAGTGGTAGCAGCGGCAACATAGGTGGCAGTGGCGGTAGTAGTGGAAATAGGGGAGGCAGTAGCAACGACTGTGGCAGTAGTGGTAGGAGCAGTAGTGGCAGTGAGAGCAACGACATCAACAAATGTGGTACATACGTAAGTATATACTCAGTATATACATACATATAATACTACAATATTTTATGTACATATATATTGAGTATATTTGTACTCAGTATATATGTACACATAATATAGTAGTTTTTATGTACATATATTATAGTAATATATGTACGAGTGAAATGCTAGTGTATATTTATATATATACTGCAATATTATATATTTATCAAAGCATAACTTTTTTCTATTTTGATTTGATTGAGTGGCTTAATTTTATTACAGATATGGTACCGCATTACTTCCCATACAAAGCTTGTATAAGTGATGAGATTTTTCACTAGACATGATGTGTCATGACTCGGACGGCTTTGTCACAGCAGAAAAATAGTGATTAGAGAAGTGGAGGGAGAGAGCAATGTCAATGAATGTATAGATTATACTTTATAGATTGTCGGTAGATACATTGATGAATAAGATGCAATAAAAATTTTATATTTTTTAGTTTTAATTATATAAAATATTGTATTAGATAAAATTATTAAATGATTTTATTTTTTGTTAATTATAAATTATCATTTATAGTTTTTGTTTGTATTCAATTTAATTTAATAATATTGAATTATTTAATTAAAAAATTTTAAAATAAATTAAATTTTGAAAATAATTTTGCTATTAAAATAGCTAGGGAAAATTCCCTAGCTAATTTAGCAAATTTTCCCTCGCTTAATTTGCTAGCAAAAAATCAATTGCTAAATTAACTAGGGTAAATTCACTAGCTAATTTAGCTAGATAAAAATCCCTTGCTAATTTAGCTAGGCAATTTTCCCTGTCTAATTTAGCTAGGGGTATATTTATTTTAGCAATGACTTTTTTCTACTGCTAAATTTATTTAGTTATGGACTATTTCCATCACAAATATTTAGCGAATAGTACTTTAGCTTGGGAAATATTCTGTCGTTATTTCTGTTTAGCAATGGAAAATCATATTTAGCTTGCTAATTTAGCTAGGAAAATTATTTTTTAGCTAGGGATTTTTCCGTTGCTAAATTTTTAGATAGGAAGACTTTCTCTCGCTAAATTTTAACGTGGATCAGTTTAGATAGGGAAATGATCCGTCGGTAATCAATTGCTATATCCCATTTAGTGACGAAAAATACCCATTTAGCTAGGGAATTATCCCAACCTATATGGGATTTTTTTGTCCTACTAGTTATATAAAAATCTGGCTATCTAGCTATCTGTCTATTTGTATATCTGTCTTTTGGTCAATCTATCTGTCTATCTATATTTCAATATGTCTATCTACCTACCTCTATATCTATCTATCTGTCTATCTATCTATCTATCTATGTATTTAATAATCTATCTATCTAATTGTATATCTATCTATTTGTCTATCTATCTATCAGTTTATCTTTCAATATGTCGATCTGTCTGTCTATTTGTCGATCAGCCTATCTGTCTATCATATACCTATCAATATGTCTATCTATCTATCAATATATCTATCAATTTATTAGTCTATTTGTCTATCTATATATCTATCACATAATATATATGTCTATCTATCTATAGATTAATCTATTTGTCTATTTGTTATTTGTCTACTTGTCAATTTGTTTATCTATCTATCTGTCAATCTCTTGATCTATTTATCGGTCTATCTTATTATTTGTATATCTATCTAACTATCTATCTTTCTATATGTCTATTTGTATATATGCATATATATAAATCTTCTAATATCTATCTATCTATCTATCTATCTATTTATTGTCTATCTTTATATATGTCTATATGTCTATCTTTCTATCTATCTATTTGTGTATATATCTATCTATCTATATATTTATGTGTCTATCTATCTATTTGTCTATCTGCCTATCTATCTATCTATCAGTCAGTCAGTCTATCTATCTAACTATTTATCTATCTAAATGACTATCTATATTTTTGTCTAAATGTTTATCTGATCTGACTATTCGTTTATATGTTTATCTGTCTAACTATCAATCTATATATCTATCTATCTATTTATCTAATTATCTGTCTATCTGTCCATCTGTCTATATGTCTATTTATTAATTTATTTATTTATCTATCAATCTATCTATATGTCTATATATCTATCTATCTTTCTATCTATGTTTATATCTATATGTCTACTATATAAATGTCTATCTATGTATCTATCTATCTGTCTATCTTTATTTGTATATGTCTAACTATCTATATATATATATATCGATCTATTTATTTATCTATCTATCTATTTATCTATCTATCTGTCTAACTTTCTATTTATCTATTTGTATATATGTATATCGATCTATATGTCTATTTGTCAATTTGTCTATCTACTTATCTGTATATCTATCTCTCTATCTATAAGTCTATCTGTCTATCTTTCTCCTATCTATCTCTCTATTTATATATCTATCAGCCTATCAATCAATCAATCAATCTATCTATCTGTCTGTATGTATGTCTACCTGTCTATTTATCTGTCTAATTATCTATCTATATATCTATCTATCTGTCTATCTATCTATATATCTATCTATATATCTATCTATCTATTTATATATCTATCTATCTATCTATCTGTATGTCTATCTATATATTTGTTTTTCTATTTATCTGCCTATATGTCTATCTGTCTATATGTCTATATATCAATCTGTCTATCTATCTATCAGTCTTTCTATCTATCTGTCTGTCTGTCTATCAATCTATTTGTCCATCTGTTTATAAATCTAAAAGCCTATTTGTCTATCTATCTATCTATCTATCTATTTGTGTATTTGTATATTTGTCTATCTGTCTATCAGACTAACTTTTTATATATCTATATGTCTATCTGTCTATCTTTCTATCTATCTATATATAACTATTTGTCTATATATCTATCTCTCAACATATAAATCTATCTATATGTATATCTATCTATTTGTGTATATGTCTATATATGTATCTATATAACTATCTATTAATCTATCTATCTAACTATCTATGTGTCAATTTGTGTATCTATCTATCAATTGTCTGTCTATCTATCTATCTATCTATTTGTTTATATATATAACTATCAATTTTTCTATCTCTTTATCTGTCTATCTATCTATCCATCTTTCTATCTGTCTATCTATTTGTCTATCTATATGTATTTATGTCTATTTGTCTATATGTCTATCTGACTATGTGTCTATTTGTCAATCTATCATCTGTCTATCTATCTATTTGTCGATATATGTATATTTCTCCCTATGTATCTGTAAATCTATTTATATGTCTATATATCTAACTGTCTATCTATCTATCTATATACCTAAATGTCTATCTGTCTATCTATCAATTTATTAACAATCAATATATCTATAAATCTATCTAATGTATATCTATAGATAGATAATCAGATAAACAGATAGATAAATATTTAGATAAACAGACAGACAGATAGATAGACATATAGATAGATAGGTAGATATACACAGATAGATATACATATAGATAAATAGATAGATAGACAAGAAGTCAAATAGACAAATAGAAAGATAGACATATAGATAAATAGTTAAAAAGGTAGGTAGATAGAAAGACATATAACAATATATATATATATATTGATAATTAGACAAAAGATAGATAGAAAGATAGATATCAGATAGATAAACACACAGATAGATTGATAGATATATAGAATGATAATTAAACAAATAGATAGATAAACAGATAGATAGAAAGATAGATAAATACATAGATAGTTAGATAGATAAATATATAGACATAAACATTTATATAGATAGACAAAAACATATATAGAAAGATAGATAGACATATATATAGATAAATAGATAGATACACAGATAGATAGATAAGCATATAGCAAGATACCTAGATATCTAGATAGGCAGATAGATAGTTAGATCGCTAAAAATATAGATAGAGAGATAGATTGTCATATAGACATATACATACATACATACACACACACACACACATATATATATATATGTATATAGAAATATACACAGATTTATAGATAGACAGATAGATAGATGACAGATATGTAGATAGGTAGATAGGCAAATAGACACATAGACAAATAGACAGAAACATAGACAAATAGATAGACAAATAGATTGACAAATAGATAGATAGACTACTAGATGGATTGACATATAGACATATAGATAGATATACAGATAGTCAGATTGATAAATAAATAGATAGATAGGTAGATAGACATACGGACAGATAGACAGACAGATAGACAGATAGAGAGATAGATAGACAGATAGACAGACAAATGGATAGATAGATAGACAAATAAACAGATTGATATATAGATAGATAGTTAGATAGATACATAGATATAAAGATAGAGTGATAGATAAAAAGATAGACAAATAAACATATTGAAATATTGACAGATTAGAAGTTTGAAAGATTAATAGAAAGATAGATATACAAATCGTGAGATAGATAGATAGACAGATAGGTAGATTTACTTATAGACAAATAAGTAGATAAATAGATAGAGAGATATACATATAGACAAATAAAAAAGAAAGAAAGATAGACAAATAAACATATAGGCAGATACTCAAATAGGCAGATTGACAGATATACAGATAAAAAGATTGACAAATAGATAG
Source organism: Sapria himalayana (assembly GCA_029783825.1). NCBI lineage: Eukaryota > Viridiplantae > Streptophyta > Magnoliopsida > Malpighiales > Rafflesiaceae > Sapria > Sapria himalayana. Next base: position 24,718 of record JAREIK010001762.1, read on the forward strand.
ATAGAGAGATACATAGATAGACAGATAGATAGATAGGCAGATAAACAGATAGAAAGATAGATCGTTAGAAAGAATAATTGATAGATACATAGACACATAAAAATATATAGATAGGCAGATACGTTGATAAGTAGATAGATATATATTTATAGAGAGATAGACATATATATACATAGATAGATAGATAGATGGACAAATAAACAAATAGACAGGCAGACATATGGAAATACAGATAGAAATAAAGAAAGATAGATATATATGCATATAGATAAATAAACAGTTTGAAAGAAAGATGGATAGATGGATAGATAGATAGACAAATATACAAATAGAAGAAAGACAGATTAACAGATAAACATATAGAAAGATAGACAGATAGAGAGATAGATAGATAGATAGATAGACAGACATCTATAGAGATAGTTAGATATATAGAGAGATAGATAGATAGATAGATAGACAGATAGACTTATAGATAGATAAGTATATTGATAGATAAAAAGATACATAGATAGATAGATAGAAAGAAAGATAGATAGCTAGATAGATAGACAAAAAAAGATTAGTAGATATACAAATATATAGATAGATAGCTAGATAGATAGACAGACAGACAAATAGGTAGATAGACAGATAGATAGACAGATAGATAGATAGATAAGCAAATAGACTGAGAGAAAGAAAGATCGATATATAGATAGACACATCGAAAAATATACAGATAGGTAGATACCTAGATTAGCAGATAGACATATATATAGATAGACACAAAGACATATAGACAAATAGACAGATCGATAGATAGACAGATATACAGATAGACATATAGATAGATAGATATATAGATAGAAAGATATATAGATAGCTAGATACTTATATTAGCAGATAGACATTATACAAATAGACACAAAGACATATATACAAATAGACAGATAGATAGATAGAAAGATATATAGATAAAGATATATAGATAGACATATAGATAGATAGACATATAGATAGAAAGATATATAGATAGATAGATAGACAGATAGACATATAGAATGAAAGAAAGATAGATAGATAGTTAGGCAGATAGAAATATATACTAATAGAATGATTGAAACATAGACAGATAGATAAATTGATATATATATTTATATAGACATATGGACAGACAGACAAATAGATATATATATTTATAGAAAGATAAATAGATTGATTGATTGATCGATTGATAGATCAAGAGATCCACATTTTGATAGATTGACTAATTTACAAAATGACTTATAGACAGAAGGAGAGATAGACAGATAGATAGATAGACAGATAGAGAGATAGACAGATAGACAGATAGACAGATAAACAAATACATAGATAGATATATATATAGATAGTTAGACAGATAGACAGATATATATGTAGAAAGATAGACAAATAGATAGATAGATAGATATACAGATAGATAGATATAGAGATATACAGATATACAAATCGATAGAAATATAGATAGATAGATAGATATATAAATATATAGATAAAAAATTTGACAGTTAGACATAAGCACAAATTGACAGATATATAGATATATAAATAGACAGATATAGAGATAGATAGATAGACAGAAAGATAAATAGACAGATATACACATAGATAGATATAAACATAGATAGATAGATAGCTAGATAGACATATAAATAGAATAACAAATTGATGGTTAGTTAGATAGATAGATATATAAATTGAAAGATATATAGAAAGATAAATAGATTTTTAGATAGATTGTTAGATAGATAGACAGATATACAGATAGAAAGAAAGAAAGATATATCGATAGATTTATAGGCAGATAGACTAGATAGACATATAGACATAAAGACAGACATATAGATAGATATATTTATAGAAAGATGGATAGAGAGATAAATAGATAGATAGATTCATAGATTGAAAGATTGACAGATTGATAGATTGGCATTTTGATAGATTGATAAATTTACAAAATGATTTATAAACAGAAGGAGAGATAGACAGATGGACAGATAAACATATAGACATACAGACATATAGATAGATAGACACATAGATAGGTATGTAGCTAGATATATAGACAGATAGATTGATAGATAGATAGACAACCAGTTAAATATATAGATAGATTTATATACAGATAGACAAATCGATAGACAAATAGATAGATGAAAATATAGATAGAAAATTGACAGATAGACAGATAGACATATATATATATATATATATATAAATAGATAAACAGATAGACAAATAAAAAGATAGATAAATATATAGATAGATAGATATACAGATAGACATATATAAAGATAGACAGATAGATATATAGATAGATAGATTAATAAATTAACCGATAGACAAATAGTCAGAAAGATAGATAAATAGATAGAAAGATAGACTTATATATAGATAGGCAGATACACAGATAGAGAGATAAAGAGATAGACAGATAGATATATATATAGATTGATAGATATCTAGATTTATATATAAAAAATCGCAAGATAGAGAGTAAGATAAATAGATAACCAGATATATAGATTGATAGAAAGACATATAGATATATACACACATAAATACATAACATATAGACAGACACATAGATTTGTAGATAGATATACAGATAGACACTTAGACAGATAGACATATAGACAGATAGATAGATTGAAAAATAGATTAACAGATAAATAGATAGACAGGAAGATAGGCAGATAGGTAGATAGGCAGATAGATATATAGATAGATAAACAGATAGTTAGATACAAAAAAAATAGAAATATAGATATAAAGATAGGCAAATATAGAGATAGACTTATAGATAGTTATATACAAATAGACATATAGCCATTTACACAGATAGACATATAAATAGATAGACAAATAGACATATAGGCAAATAGGCAAATAAGCAAGAATGCATATAGGTAGATAGGTAGATAGGCAAATAGATAGATAAATAGATCTAAAGATAGATAGAGAGGGAGACATATAGACAGATACATAGACAAATAGATAGATAGACAGGAAGATAAATGGATACACAGATAGTCAAATAGACATACCGATAGATAGACATATAGATAAATATAAAAATAGATAGATAGATAGATAGACAGATAGATAAACAAATTACCAGATTGACACAGACACCTATATCGGTCAATAGATAGACATATAGACATATAGATAGATAGACAGATAGATATATAGATATATATATATATATATATATATATATATAGATAGACAGATAGATAAATATATAGATAGTCACATAGACATAAATAGATAGATTGATAGAAAAATAAATAGATAGATAGCGTGATAGATAGGCATATACATACATAGATAGATAGATATATATATAGGATGATAGATAAATATAAAGAAAGAAAGATAAATAGATAGGCAGATAGACAGACAGACAGATAGAAAGATAGGCAGATAGATAAATAGATAGATAGACACACACACATATATATATATATATATATATATATATATATATATATATATATAGACAGACAGAAAGATAGATAAATAGATATACATATAAAAATATAGACAAATTGACATATAGATATATAGACAGATAGACAGATAGACAAATATAGATAGACAGATAGACAAATAGACCAATAGATTAATAGACAGGCAGACAGACCAATAGATCGATAGATATATAGATATACAGATAGACAAATCAACATATATAAATATAGAAAGATAGATAAATAGATAGATAGTTAAATATATAGATAGAAAAATTACAGATATACAGATACATAGATAGATAAACAGATACACATTTTTACAGATAGAATGATAGATAGATAGGCAGATAGATAGATAGACAGTTATATAAATAGACAGATATAAAGATAGACAGATAAACAATGATTGGTTCTAATTGTATAGGGTCTTAGAATGATGTTGATGATGATGCTCATGTAGTGTCATGTAATTATGGTCTAGAAGGAATATCAGGTCCTATTTTGGGAGAAGTAGCTTGCCGACTTGTCAAATACTCGCTCAATCTCAAGGACATCAATCGAGCATCATCGCCCGCCATACTTTTATTATCAGTAGCTCCAGCAGCGGTAGTGATGGCAACGGTGGTGGCAATGGTGATGGCAATGGTGGTGGCGGCAGTGGCGGCAACAGCACCAGCCACAGTGATAGCATCGGCGACAGTGGTAGCAGCGGCAACAGAGGTGGCAGTGGTGGCAGCAGTGGAAATAGGGGAGGCAGTAGCAACGACTATGGCAGCTATGGTAGGAGTAGTAGTGGCAGTGAGAGTAGCGACAACAACAAATGTGGTACATACATAAGTATATACTCAGTATATACATACATATAATACTACAATATTTTATGTACATATATATTGAGTATATTTGTACTCAGTATATATGTACACATAATACTATAGTTTTTATGTACATATATTATAGTAATATATGTACGAGTGAAATGCTAGTGTATATTTATATATATACTTCAATATTATATATTTATCAAAGCATATCTTTTTTCTATTTTGATTTGATTGAGTGGCTTAATTTTATTACAGGTATGGTACAACATTATTTCCCATACAAAGCTTGTATAAGTGATGTGATTTTTCACTAGACATGATGTGTCATGACTCAGACGGCTTTGTCACAGCAGAAAAATGGTGATTAGAGAAGTGGAGGGAGAGAGCAATGTCAGTGAATGTATAGATTATACTTTATAGATTGTCGGTAGATACATTGATGAATAAGATGCAATAAAAATTTTATATTTTTTAGTTTTAATTATGTAAAATATTGTATTAGATAAAATTATTAAATGATTTTATATTTTGTTAATTATAAATTATCATTTATAGTTTTTGTTTGTATTCAATTTAATTTAATAATATTGAATTATTAAATTAAAAAAATTTTAAATAAATTAAATTTTGAAAATAATTTTGCTATTAAAATAGCTAGGGAAAATTCCCTAGCTAATTTAGCAAATTTTCCCTAGCTTAATTTGCTAGCAAAAAATCCATTGCTAAATTAACTAGGGCAAATTCACTAGCTAATTTAGCTAGATAAAAATCTCTTGCTAATTTAGCTAGGAATTTTCCCTGTCTAATTTAGCTAGGGGTATATTTATTTTAGCAACGAGTTTTTTCTACTACTAAATTTATTTAGTTATGGACTATTTCCATCACAAATATTTAGCGAATAGTACTTTATCTTAGGAAATCTTCTGTCGTTATTTCTGTTTAGCGATGGAAAATCATATTTAGCTTGCTAATTTAGCTAGGAAAATTATTTTTTAGCTAGGGGTTTTTCTGTTGCTAAATTTTTAGATAGGAAGACTTTCGCTCGCTAAATTTTTACGTGGATCAGTTTAGATAGGGAACTAATCCATCGGTAATCAATTGCTATATCTCGTTTAGTGACGAAAAATGTCCATTTAGCTAGGGAATTATCCCAAACTATATGGGATTTTTTTGTCGTGCTAGTTAGATAAAAATCTAGCTATCTAGCTATTTGTCTATTTGTATATTTGTCTTTTGGTCAATCTATCTGTCTATCTATATTTCAATATGTCAATCTGCCTACCTCTATATCTATCTATCTGTCTATCTATCTATCTATCTATGTATTTATCAATCAATCTATCTATCAAATTGTATATCTATCTATTTGTCAATATGTCTATCAGTTTATCTTTCAATATGTCGATCTGTCTGTCTATTTGTCCATCTGCCTATCTGTCTATAATATACCTATTAAATATGTCTATCTATCTATCAATATATCTATCAATTTATCAGTCTATTTGTCTATCTATATATCTATCACACAATATATATGTCTATCTATCTATAGATTAATCTATTTGTCTACTTGTCAATTTGTTTATCTATCTATCAATATCTTGATCTATTTATCGGTCTATCTTTTTATTTGTATATCTATCTAACTATCTATCTTTCTATATGTCTATTGTATATATGCATATATATAAATCTTCTAATATCTATCTCTCTATCTATTTATCTGTCTATCTTTATATATGTCTATTGTTTATCTTTATATCTATCTATTTGTGTATATATCTATCTATCTATATATTTATGTGTCTATCTATCTATTTGTCTATCTGCCTCTCTATCTATCTATCTATCAGTCAATCAGTCTATCTATCTAACTATTTATCTATCTAAATGACTATCTATATTTTTGTCTAAATGTTTATCTGATCGGACTATTCGTTTATATGTCTATCTGTCTAACTATCAATCTATATATCTATCAATCAATCTATTTATCTAATTCTCTTTCTATCTGTCCATCTGTCTATATGTCTATTTATTAATTTATTTATTTATCTATCAATCTATCTATATGTCTATATATCTATCTATCTTTCTATCTATGTTTATATCTAATGTCTACTGTATAAATGTCTATCTATGTATCTATCTATCTGTCTATCTTTATTTGTATATGTCTAACTATATATATATATATATATATATATATATATACGATTATTTATTTATCTATCTATCTATTTATCTATTTATCTATCTCTCTGTCTAACTTTCTATCTATCTATTTGTATATATGTCTATCTATCTATATGTCTATTTGTCAATTTGTCTATCTACTTATCTGTATATCTATCTCTCTATCTATAAGTCTATCTGTCTATCTTTCCCTATC
>JAREIK010001762.1:36345-68605 GCA_029783825.1 Sapria himalayana
ATCTGCCTATCTATCTATTTTTATGTGTCTATGTATCTATCAATTTTTCTCTCTAACTCTCTATCAATTTTTCTTTCTAACTGTCTATCTTTCTATCTGTTTATCTGCCTATCTATCTATCTGTCTATTTTTCAATCATTTTAATCTGTAGATCTGTCATCCTGCCTTATTGTGAGTATCTACCTATATGTTTATTTGTCTATCTTTCTTTCTTTTTTATTTGTCTATATGTATAGCTCTCTATCTATTTATCTACTTATTGTTCTATAAGTAAATCTACCTATCTGTCTATCTATCTATCTCACGATTTGTATATCTATCTTTCTATTAATCTTTCAAACTTCTAATCTGTCATATTTCAATATGTTTATTTGTCTATCTTTTATCTATAACTCTATCTTTATATCTATGTATCTATCAACTATCTATCTATATAATCAATCTGTTTTATTTGTCTATCTATCTATCCATTTTGTATGTCTATCTAATCTGTCCTATCTTCTATCTATATTTCAGTCTATCTGATCAGTCTATATGTCTGTCTATCTGTTTGTATGTCTATCTACCTATCTATCTATTTATTTATCAATCTGACTATCTGTATATCTATCTATATGTACTATATGTCTATATGGGGGTCTATGCATCACTGGTAGTCTATCTATCTATTTGTCAATCTATTTGTCTATATTTCTGTCTATTTGTCTATGTGTCCTATTGCCTATCTACCTATCTACATATCTTGTCATCTATCTAACTGTCTATCTATAAATCTGTTGTATATTTCTATATATCTTATATATATATATATATATATATATATATATATGTATGTATGGATAGTCCTATATGACTATCTATCTCACTATCTATATTTTATCAATCTAACTATCTATCTGCCTATCTAGATATCTACGTATCTTGCTATATGCTTATCTATCTATCTGTGTATCTTTCTATTATCTATCTATATGTCTATCTATTTATCTATCTAACTATCTATGTATTTATCTATCTTTCTATCTATCTGTTTATCTATCTATTTGTTTAATTATCATTCTATATATCTATCAATCTATCTGTGTGTTTATCTATCTGATATCTATCTTTCTATCTATCTTTTGTCTAATTATATATATATATATATATATATATATATATATTGTTATATGTCTTTCTATCTACCTACCTTTTTAACTATTTATCTATATGTCTATCTTTCTATTTGTCTATTTGACTTGTTGTCTATCTATCTATTTATCTATATGTATATCTATCTGTGTATATCTATCTATCTATCAATATGTCTATCTATCTGTCTGTCTGTTTATCTTAATATTTATCTATCTGTTTATCTGATTATCTATCTATAGATATACATTAGATAGATTTATAGATATATTGATTGTTAATAAATTGATAGATAGACAGATAGACATATAGGTATATAGATAGATAGATAGACAGTTAGATATATAGACATATAACTAGATTTACATATACATAGGGAGAAATATAGATATATAGACAAATAGATAGATAGACAGATGACAGATTGACAGATAGACACATTGTCAGATAGACATATAGACAAATAGACAGAAATACATATAGATAGACAAATAGATAGACAGATAGAAAGATGGATAGATAGATAGATAGATAAAGAGAGACAAATTGATAGTTATATATATAAACAAATAGATAGATAGATAGTTGACAGACAATTGATAGATAGATACACAAATCGACACATAGATAGTTAGATAGATAGATTGATAGATAGTTATAAGATACATATATAGACATATACACAAATAGATAGATATACATATAGATAGATTTATATGTTGAGAGATAGATATATGGACAGATAGTTATATATAGATAGATAGACAGATAGACAGATAGACATATATATATATATATATATATATAAACAGTTAGTTTGATAGACAGATAAACAAATATACAAATACACAGATAGATAGATAGTAGATAGATAGATAGACAAATAGTGTAAATAGATTTATAGACAGATAGGATAAATAGATTGGATATACAGACAGACAGAAAGACAGATAGTTAGTAGAAAGACTTGATAGATAGATAGACAGATTGTGATATTAGACAATAGACAGATAGACATATAGGCAGATAAATAGAAAAACAGATATATAGATAGACATCAGATAGATAGATAGATAGATATATATATAGATAGATAGATAGATAGATATATAGATAGATATATAGATAGATAGACAGATAGATAGATATATAGATAGATAGACAAATAGATAGATATATAGATAGATAATTAGACAGATAGATAGACAGGTAGACATACAGACAAACAGATAGATAGATAGATAGATTGATTGATAGGCTGATAGATATATAAATAGAGAGATAGATAGGAGAAAGATAGACAGATAGACTTATAGATAGAGAGATAGATATACAGATAAGTAGATAGACAAATTGACAAATAGACATATAGATAGATAGACATATATACAAATAGATAGATAGAAAGTTAGACAGATAGATAGATAAATAGATAAATAGATAGATAGATAAATAAATAAATAAATTAATAAATATATATATATATATATATATAGTTAGACATATACAAATAAAGATAGACAGATAGATAGATACATAGATAGACATTTATACAGTAGACATATAGATATAAACATAGATAGAAAGATAGATAGATATATAGACATATAGATAGATTGATAGATAAATAAATAAATTAATAAATAGACATATAGACAGATGGACAGATAGAAAGATAATTAGATAAATAGATTGATTGATAGATATATAGATTGATAGTTAGACAGATAGACATATAAACGAATAGTCCGATCAGATAAACATTTAGACAAAAATATAGATAGTCATTTAGATAGATAAATAGTTAGATAGATAGACTGATTGACTGATAGATAGATAGATAGAGAGGCAGATAGACAAATAGATAGATAGACACATAAATATATAGATAGATAGATATATACACAAATAGATAGATATAAAGATAAACAGATAGACATATATAAAGATAGACAGATAAATAGATAGAGAGATAGATATTAGAAAGATTTATATATATGCATATATACAAATAGACATATAGAAAGATAGATAGTTAGATAGATATACAAATAAAAAGATAGACCGATAAATAGATCAAGATATTGATAGATAGATAGATAAACAAATTGACAAGTAGACAAATAGATTAATCTATAGATAGATAGACATATATATTGTGTGATAGATATATAGATAGACAAATAGACTGATAAATTGATAGATATATTGATAGATAGATAGACATATTGATAGGTATTTTATAGACAGATAGGCAGATGGACAAATAGACAGACAGATCGACATATTGAAAGATAAACTGATAGACATATTGACAAATAGATAGATATACAATTTGATAGATAGATTGATTGATAAATACATAGATAGATAGATAGATAGACAGATAGATAGATATAGAGGTAGGCAGATTGACATATTGAAATATAGATAGACAGATAGATTGACCAAAAGACAGATATACAAATAGACAGATAGCTAGATAGCTAGATTTTTATCTAACTAGCACGACAAAAAAATCCCATATAGTTTGGGATAATTCCCTAGCTAAATGGACATTTTTCGTCACTAAACGAGATATAGCAATTGATTACCGATGGATTAGTTCCCTATCTAAACTGATCCACGTTAAAATTTAGCGAGCGAAAGTCTTCCTATCTAAAAATTTAGCAACAGAAAAACCCCTAGCTAAAAAATAATTTTCCTAGCTAAATTAGCAAGCTAAATATGATTTTCCATCGCTAAACAGAAATAACGACAGAAGATTTCCTAAGATAAAGTACTATTCGCTAAATATTTGTGATGGAAATAGTCCATAACTAAATAAATTTAGTAGTAGAAAAAACTCGTTGCTAAAATAAATATACCCCTAGCTAAATTAGACAGGGAAAATTCCCTAGCTAAATTAGCAAGAGATTTTTATCTAGCTAAATTAGCTAGTGAATTTGCCCTAGTTAATTTAGCAATGGATTTTTTGCTAGCAAATTAAGCTAGGGAAAATTTGCTAAATTAGCTAGGGAATTTTCCCTAGCTAATTTAATAGCAAAATTATTTTCAAAATTTAATTTATTTTAAAATTTTTTAATTTAATAATTCAATATTATTAAATTAAATTGAATACAAACAAAAACTATAAATGATAATTTATAATTAACAAAAAATAAAATCATTTAATAATTTTATCTAATACAATATTTTACATAATTAAAACTAAAAAATATAAAATTTTTATTGCATCTTATTCATCAATGTATCTACCGACAATCTATAAAGTATAATCTATACATTCACTGACATTGCTCTCTCCCTCCACTTCTCTAATCACCATTTTTCTGCTGTGACAAAGCTGTCCGAGTCATGACACATCATGTCTAGTGAAAAATCACATCACTTATACAAGCTTTGTATGGGAAATAATGTTGTACCATACCTGTAATAAAATTAAGCCACTCAATCAAATCAAAATAGAAAAAAGATATGCTTTGATAAATATAAAATATTGAAGTATATATATAAATATACACTAGCATTTCACTCGTACATATATTACTATAATATATGTACATAAAAACTATAGTATTATGTGTACATATATACTGAGTACAAATATACTCAATATATATGTACATAAAATATTGTAGTATTATATGTATGTATATACTGAGTATATACTTACGTATGTACCACATTTGTTGTTGTCGCTGCTCTCACTGCCACTACTACTCCTACCATAGCTGCCATAGTCGTTGCTACTGCCTCCCCTATTTCCACTGCTGCCGCCACTGCCACCTCTGTTGCCGCTGCTACCACTGTCGCCGATGCTATCACTGCGGCTGGTGCTGTTGCCGCCACTGCCGCCACCACCGTTGCCATCACCATTGCCACCACCGTTGCCATCACTGCCGCTGCTGGAGCTGCTGATAATAAAAGTATGGCGGGCGATGATGCTCGATTGATGTCCTTGAGATTGAGCGAGTATTTGACAAGTCGGCAAGCTACTTCTCCCAAAATAGGACCTGATATTCCTTCTAGACCATAATTACACGACACTACATGAGCATCATCATCAACATCATTCTAAGACCCTATACAATTAGAACCAATCATTGTTTATCTGTCTATCTTTATATCTGTCTATTTATATAACTGTCTATCTATCTATCTGCCTATCTATCTATCATTCTATCTGTAAAAATGTGTATCTGTTTATCTATCTATGTATCTGTATATCTGTAATTTTTCTATCTATATATTTAACTATCTATCTATTTATCTATCTTTCTATATTTCTATATGTTGATTTGTCTATCTGTATATCTATATATCTATCGATCTATTGGTCTGTCTGCCTGTCTATTAATCTATTGGTCTATTTGTCTATCTGTCTATCTATATATTTGTCTATCTGTCTATCTGTCTATCTGTCTATATATCTATATGTCAATTTGTCTATATTTTTATATGTATATCTATTTATCTGTCTTTCTGTCTGTCTATATATATATATATATATATATGTCTATCTATCTATTTATCTATCTGCCTATCTTTCTATCTGTCTGTCTGTCTATCTGCCTATCTATTTATCTTTCTTTCTTTATATTTATCTATCAACCTATATATATCTATCTATCTATGTATGTATATGCCTATCTATCACGCTATCTATCTGTTTATTTTTCTATCAATCTATCTATTTATGTCTATGTGACTATCTATATATTTATCTATCTGTCTATCTGTCTATCTATATATATATATATATCTATATATCTATCTGTCTATCTATCTATATGTCTATATGTCTATCTATTGACCTATATAGGTGTCTGTGTCAATCTGGTAATTTGTTTATCTATCTGTCTATCTATCTATCTATCTATTTTTATATTTATCTATATGTCTATCTATCGGTATGTCTATATGACTATCTGTGTATCCATTTATCTTCCTGTCTATCTATCTATTTGTCTATGTATCTGTCTATATGTCTCCCTCTCTATCTATCTTTAGATCTATCTATCTATCTATTTGCCTATCTACCTATCTACCTATATGCATTCTTGCTTATTTGCCTATTTGCCTATATGTCTATTTGTCTATCTATTTATATGTCTATCTGTGTACATGGCTATATGTCTATTTGTATATAACTATCTATAAGTCTATCTCTATATTTGCCTATCTTTATATCTATATTTCTATTTTTTTGTATCTAACTATCTGTTTATCTATCTATATATCTATCTGCCTATCTACCTATCTGCCTATCTTCCTGTCTATCTATTTATCTGTTAATCTATTTTTCAATCTATCTATCTGTCTATATGTCTATATGTCTAAGTGTCTATCTGTATATCTATCTACAAATCTATGTGTCTGTCTATATGTTATGTATTTATGTGTGTATATATCTATATGTCTTTCTATCAATCTATATATCTGGTTATCTATTTATCTTACTCTCTATCTTGCGATTTTTTATATATAAATCTAGATATCTATCAATCTATATATATATCTATCTGTCTATCTCTTTATCTCTCTATCTGTGTATCTGCCTATCTATATATAAGTCTATCTTTCTATCTGTTTATCTATCTTTCTGACTATTTGTCTATCGGTTAATTTATTAATCTATCTATCTATATATCTATCTGTCTATCTTTATATATGTCTATCTGTATATCTATCTCTCTATATATTTATCTATCTTTTTATTTGTCTATCTGTTTATCTATTATATATATATATATATATGTCTATCTGTCTATCTGTCAATTTTCTATCTATATTTTCATCTATCTATTTGTCTATCGATTTGTCTATCTGTATATAAATCTATCTATATATTTAACTGGTTGTCTATCTATCTATCAATCTATCTGTCTATATATCTAGCTACATACCTATCTATGTGTCTATCTATCTATATGTCTGTATGTCTATATGTTTATCTGTCCATCTGTCTATCTCTCCTTCTGTTTATAAATCATTTTGTAAATTTATCAATCTATCAAAATGCCAATCTATCAATCTGTCAATCTTTCAATCTATGAATCTATCTATCTATTTATCTCTCTATCCATCTTTCTATAAATATATCTATCTATATGTCTGTCTTTATGTCTATATGTCTATATGTCTATCTAGTCTATCTGCCTATAAATCTATCGATATATCTTTCTTTCTTTCTATCTGTATATCTGTCTATCTATCTAACAATCTATCTAAAAATCTATTTATCTTTCTATATATCTTTCAATTTATATATCTATCTATCTAACTAACCATCAATTTGCTATTCTATTTATATGTCTATCTAGCTATCTATCTATCTATGTTTATATCTATCTATGTGTATATCTGTCTATTTATCTTTCTGTCTATCTATCTATCTCTATATCTGTCTATTTATATATCTATATATCTGTCAATTTGTGCTTATGTCTAACTGTCAAATTTTTTATCTATATATTTATATATCTATCTATCTATCTATATTTCTATCGATTTGTATATCTGTATATCTCTATATCTATCTATCTATCTATCTATTTGTCTTTCTTTCTACATATATATCTGTCTATATGTCTAACTATCTATATATATATATCTATCTATGTATTTGTTTATCTGTCTATCTGTCTATCTGTCTATCTCTCTATATGTCTATCTATCTATCTGTCTATCTCTCCTTCTGTCTATAAGTCATTTTGTAAATTAGTCAATCTATCAAAATGTGGATCTCTTGATCTATCAATCGATCAATCAATCAATCTATTTATCTTTCTATAAATATATATATCTATTTGTCTGTCTGTCCATATGTCTATATAAATATATATATCAATTTATCTATCTGTCTATGTTTCAATCATTCTATTAGTATATATTTCTATCTGCCTAACTATCTATCTATCTTTCATTCTATATGTCTATCTGTCTATCTATCTATCTATATATCTTTCTATCTATATGTCTATCTATCTATATGTCTATCTATATATCTTTATCTATATATCTTTCTATCTATCTATCTGTCTATTTGTATATATGTCTTTGTGTCTATTTGTATAATGTCTATCTGCTAATATAAGTATCTAGCTATCTATATATCTTTCTATCTATATATCTATCTATCTATATGTCTATCTGTATATCTGTCTATCTATCGATCTGTCTATTTGTCTATATGTCTTTGTGTCTATCTATATATGTCTATCTGCTAATCTAGGTATCTACCTATCTGTATATTTTTCGATGTGTCTATCTATATATCGATCTTTCTTTCTCTCAGTCTATTTGCTTATCTATCTATCTGTCTATCTATCTGTCTATCTATCTATTTGTCTGTCTGTCTATCTATCTATCTATCTATCTATATATTTGTATATCTACTAATCTTTTTTTGTCTATCTATCTAGCTATCTATCTTTCTTTCTATCTATCTATCTATGTATCTTTTTATCTGTCAATATACTTATCTATCTATAAGTCTATCTGTCTATCTATCTATCTATCTATCTCTCTATATATCTAACTATCTCTATAGATGTCTGTCTATCTATCTATCTATCTCTCTATCTGTCTATCTTTCTATATGTTTATCTGTTAATCTGTCTTTCTTCTATTTGTATATTTGTCTATCTATCTATCCATCTATCCATCTTTCTTTCAAACTGTTTATTTATCTATATGCATATATATCTATCTTTCTTTATTTCTATCTGTATTTCCATATGTCTGCCTGTCTATTTGTTTATTTGTCTATCTATCTATCTATCTATGTATATATATGTCTATCTCTCTATAAATATATATCTATCTGCTTATCAACGTATCTGCCTATCTATCTATTTTTATGTGTCTATGTATCTATCAATTATTCTTTCTAACGATCTATCTTTCTATCTGTTTATCTGCCTATCTATCTATCTGTCTATCTATGTATCTCTCTATCTATCTATTTGTCAATCTTTTTATCTGTATATCTGTCAATCTGCCTATTTGAGTATCTGCCTATATGTTTATTTGTCTATCTTTCTTTCTTTTTTATTTGTCTATATGTATATCTCTCTATCTATTTATCTACTTATTTGTCTATAAGTAAATCTACCTATCTGTCTATCTATCTATCTCACGATTTGTATATCTATCTTTCTATTAATCTTTCAAACTTCTAATCTGTCAATATTTCAATATGTTTATTTGTCTATCTTTTTATCTATCACTCTATCTTTATATCTATGTATCTATCTAACTATCTATCTATATATCAATCTGTTTATTTGTCTATCTATCTATCCATTTGTCTGTCTATCTGTCTATCTATCTCTCTATCTGTCTATCTGTCTGTCTATCTGTCCGTATGTCTATCTACCTATCTATCTATTTATTTATCAATCTGACTATCTGTATATCTATCTATATGTCTATATGTCAATCCATCTAGTAGTCTATCTATCTATTTGTCAATCTATTTGTCTATCTATTTGTCTATATTTCTGTCTATTTGTCTATGTGTCTATTTGCCTATCTACCTATCTACATATCTGTCATCTATCTATCTGTCTATCTATAAATCTGTGTATATTTCTATATACATATATATATATAAATATATATTTATATATATGTGTGTGTGTGTGTGTGTATGTATGTATGTATATGTCTATATGACAATCTATCTCTCTATCTATATTTTATCGATCTAACTATCTATCTGCCTATCTAGATATCTAGGTATCTTGCTATATGCTTATCTATCTATCTGTGTATCTATCTATTTATCTATATATATGTCTATCTATCTTTCTATATATGTTTTTGTCTATCTATATAAATGTTTATGTCTATATATTTATCTATCTAACTATCTATGTATTTATCTATCTTTCTATCTATCTGTTTATCTATCTATTTGTTTAATTATCATTCTATATATCTATCAATCTATCTGTGTGTTTATCTATCTGATATCTATCTTTCTATCTATCTTTTGTCTAATTATCAGTATATATATATATATATATATTGTTATATGTCTTTCTATCTACCTACCTTTTTAACTATTTATCTATATGTCTATCTTTCTATTTGTCTATTTGACTTCTTATCTATCTATCTATTTATCTATATGTATATCTATCTGTGTATATCTACCTATCTATCTATATGTCTATCTATTTGTCTGTCTGTTTATCTAAATATTTATCTATCTGTTTATCTGATTATCTATCTATAGATATACATTAGATAGATTTATAGATATATTGATTGTTAATAAATTGATAGATAGACAGATAGACATTTAGGTATATAGATAGATAGATAGACAGTTAGATATATAGACATATAAATAGATTTACAGATACATAGGGAGAAATATACATATATCGACAAATAGATAGATAGACAGATGATAGATTGACAAATAGACACATAGTCAGATAGACATATAGACAAATAGACATAAATACATATAGATAGACAAATAGATAGACAGATAGAAAGATGGATAGATAGATAGATAGATAGACAGATAAAGAGATAGAAAAATTGATAGTTATATATATAAACAAATAGATAGATAGATAGATAGACAGACAATTGATAGATAGATACACAAATTGACACATAGATAGTTAGATAGATAGATTAATAGATAGTTATATAGATACATATATAGACATATACACAAATAGATAGATATACATATAGATAGATTTATATGTTGAGAGGTAGATATATAGACAAATAGTTATATATAGATAGATAGAAAGATAGACAGATAGACATATAGATATATAAAAAGTTAGTCTGATAGACAGATAGACAAATATACAAATACACAGATAGATAGATAGATAGATAGATAGACAAATAGGCTTTTAGATTTATAAACAGATGGACAAATAGATTGATAGACAGACAGACAGATAGATAGAAAGACTGATAGATAGATAGACAGATTGATATATAGACATATAGACAGATAGACATATAGGCAGATAAATAGAAAAACAAATATATAGATAGACATATAGATAGATAGATAGATAGATAGATATATAAATAGATAGATAGATAGATATATAGATAGATATATTGATAGATAGACAGATAGATAGATATATAGATAGATAATTAGACAGATAAATAGACAGGTAGACATACAGACAGACAGATAGATTGATAGATTGATTGATTGATAGGCTGATAGATATATAAATAGAGAGATAGATAGGAGAAAGATAGACAGATAGACTTATAGATAGAGAGATAGATATACAGATAAGTAGATAGACAAATTGACAAATAGACATATAGATCGATATACATATATACAAATAGATAGATAGAATGTTAGACAGATAGATAGATAAATAGATAGATAGATAAATAAATAGATCGATATATATATATATAGATAGTTAGACATATACAAATAAAGATAGACAGATAGATAGATACATAGATAGACATTTATATAGTAGACATATAGATATAAACATAGATAGAAAGATAGATAGATATATAGACATATAGATAGATTGATAGATAAATAAATAAATTAATAAATAGACATATAGACAGATGGACAGATAGACAGATAATTAGATAAATAGATAGATAGATATATAGATTGATAGTTAGACAGATAAACATATAAACGAATAGTCAGATTAGATAAACATTTAGACAAAAATATAGATAGTCATTTAGATAGATAAATAGTTAGATAGATAGACTGACTGACTGATAGATAGATAGATAGGCAGATAGACAAATAGATAGATAGACACATAAATATATAGATAGATAGATATATACACAAATAGAAAGATAGAAAGATAGACATATAGACATATATAAAGATAGACAGATAAATAGATAGATAGATAGATATTAGAAGATTTATATATATGCATATATACAAATAGACATATAGAAAGATAGATAGTTAGATAGATATACAAATAATAAGATAGACCGATAAATAGATCAAGAGATTGACAGATAGATAGATAAAAAATTGACAAGTAGACAAATAACAAATAGACAAATAGATTAATCTATAGATAGATAGACATATATATTATGTGATAGATATATAGATAGACAAATAGACTAATAAATTGATAGATATATTGATAGATAGATAGACATATTGATAGGTATATGATAGACAGATAGGCTGATCGACAAATAGACAGACAGATCGACATATTGAAAGATAAACTGATAGATAGATAGATAGACAAATAGATAGATATACAATTAGATAGATAGATTGATAAATACATAGATAGATAGATAGATAGACAGATAGATAGATATAGAGGTAGGTAGATAGACATATTGAAATATAGATAGACAGATAGATTGACCAAAAGACAGATATACAAATAGACAGATAGCTAGATAGCCAGATTTTTATATAACTAGTAGGACAAAAAAATCCCATATAGGTTGGGATAATTCCCTAGCTAAATGGGCATTTTTCGTCACTAAATGGGATATAGCAATTGATTACCGACGGATCATTTCCCTATCTAAACTGATCCACGTTAAAATTTAGCGAGAGAAAGTCTTCCTATCTAAAAATTTAGCAACGGAAAAATCCCTAGCTAAAAAATAATTTTCCTAGCTAAATTAGCAAGCTAAATATGATTTTCCATTGCTAAACAGAAATAACGACAGAATATTTCCCAAGCTAAAGTACTATTCGCTAAATATTTGTGATGGAAATAGTCCATAACTAAATAAATTTAGCAGTAGAAAAAAGTCATTGCTAAAATAAATATACCCCTAGCTAAATTAGACAGGGAAAATTGCCTAGCTAAATTAGCAAGGGATTTTTATCTAGCTAAATTAGCTAGTGAATTTACCCTAGTTAATTTAGCAATTGATTTTTTGCTAGCAAATTAAGCGAGGGAAAATTTGCTAAATTAGCTAGGGAATTTTCCCTAGCTATTTTAATAGCAAAATTATTTTCAAAATTTAATTTATTTTAAAATTTTTTAATTAAATAATTCAATATTATTAAATTAAATTGAATACAAACAAAAACTATAAATGATAATTTATAATTAACAAAAAATAAAATCATTTAATAATTTTATCTAATACAATATTTTATATAATTAAAACTAAAAAATATAAAATTTTTATTGCATCTTATTCATCAATGTATCTACCGACAATCTATAAAGTATAATCTATACATTCATTGACATTGCTCTCTCCCTCCACTTCTCTAATCACTATTTTTCTGCTGTGACAAAGCCATCCGAGTCATGACACATCATGTCTAGTGAAAAATCTCATCACTTATACAAGCTTTGTATGGGAAGTAATGCGGTACCATATCTGTAATAAAATTAAGCCACTCAATCAAATCAAAATAGAAAAAAGTTATGCTTTGATAAATATATAATATTGCAGTATATATATAAATATACACTAGCATTTCACTCGTACATATATTACTATAATATATGTACATAAAAACTACTATATTATGTGTACATATATACTGAGTACAAATATACTCAATATATATGTACATAAAATATTGTAGTATTATATGTATGTATATACTGAGTATATACTTACGTATGTACCACATTTGTTGATGTCGCTGCTCTCACTGCCACTACTGCTCCTACCACTGCTGCCACAGTCATTGCTACTGCCTCCCCTATTTCCACTACTACCGCCACTGCCACCTATGTTGCCGCTGCTACCACTGTCGCCGATGCTATCGCTGCGGCTGGTGCTTTTGCCGCCACTGCCACCGCCATTGTTGCCATCGCCATTGCCACCACCGCTACCATCGTTGCCGCTGCTGGAGCTGCTGATAATAAAAGTATGGCGGGCAATGATGCTCGATTGATGTCCTTGAGATTGAGCGAGTTTTTGACAAGTCGGCAAGCTACTTCTCCCAAAATAGGACCCGATATTCCTTCTAGACCATAATTACACGACACTACACGAGCATCATCATCAACATCATTCTAAGACCCTATACAATTAGAACCAATCATTGCAAAATATAGAGCAACAAAACTTATTTACTCATACGTTCACTTTGTAGCATGTGATCATTGCATATCAATACAATTACTAAGATTTTTAAGATGAATCTCTATCTGCCTAGCTAGCCTGGACCAGAAATATCATCTCATAGCTTTAGGAAAAGTTTAATATCCATTGCTTTTATTACCTACATCAGTGAGCAATGCATGATAATGATCACACCAGCCCGAGCAATTATATATTCAAAAGTGTGTCTATGTGTAAATGTGTGTGTTGTATGATAATATATACATGTCTAGAAATAAATATATGCACCCACTTATGTACATACTTGGTATATACCTACGTATATACTCAGTATACACATATGTATATACCAAATATATTCATACTTATATACTTGGTATATGTACATAAACAGTGGATGTCATATGCCACATGACTCAGAAAAGAAAGATCAGCACACCGCAAGAGATAGCACATGAGGCCTAGAATTGCACTACCAGAACATCCAACTCTGCATGGTAAGTAGAAACCTAGTATCATTAACAAATTGCACAGGCTTCAGACTTTACGAAACCCAATTGACAAATAGAAAATAAAAAAAGTTGCTTGGTGAAAATTAGTACAGTACACGCCCAGACAAACAGAATTTTTATCTTCCAAAACAAAACAAAAAATCAACACTTGCCAAAACAAAAAAATACAATCTCCAATGACCTTGATGCTAATTCAATCACAACATGCTTTCTATCTTATAAATCTATCATGCTCTCGAAGATAAATTTTCATCATGTATTTCTTTTTCTGTGTGGCATTATACTTGTTTTCTTTTACTAGTTTGGTTGCATTAGGAATGAGGCACCTAAACACATGTATTTATATTATTAAACATGATATCAAAGCAGGGGAAATAAAAGTGATAATGCCGCCACTACCACCATCATTTCAGCTAACATGTTGGAGACTGCCCCAAGACACCATATGTTTTTTAAAGAACAAAATTACAAGTGTTTGGAGCATGCCATCAATATAAGGACTACACTACCTAAACTAAATACAAGTGAAATAAAAAATACATAAATTAAAAAAGTGCAACTAAATATAATGAATTTTATATATATTCATCACCTCAAACTTAATAGAAAAACGAAATTAAGATACTCCAGATAGTTCTCATTAAAATGTTTGCCAACAATTATGATGAGAATGGTTATTGCCTAGCCCGGCACGTGCCCAACCCTGAATAGCCTAGGTCTAAACCAGGAGAGCCAGGCATGCCCTCGTTAGGGCCCTGGCCATAGCACCTGGTCCACCTCACAAGGGCCCAGGCCCTAGACCCTGGACCCCTTTGGGCCATGTCCCATGGATAGTGTGTGCAGGTGGCAAGTGCTGAGCATGATGGCAGTAGTATATCAATATATTATACATAACATAGATGTGTTAATTGTTATGTGCATCTATATATACACATAATATAATTATTGTGTATTACAATATACAAAATACATACCTAATGCATATAGAATGTACATTCTAATGTGTATATACACTCATATTGAATATTTACATATACACATTGTATATAGGTTGAAATTATTATGTAGATACATGTAAACATAATGTAAATACAAAATATACGCCTACATACCTAGTATATAGAAATTTAAAATTATGAATTAAAAAAATTAAATAACATTAAAAAAATTCTTTAATTTAAAATTATAAGTAATTCTTAAAAAATAAAAAATGGTAACATAATCTTTCAAAATAAAATTAAAACATAAAAAATATTACAAATCATTAAGTCATAAAATTATAAAAATTATAAGATCATTTTCAATCTAATTGTTATGATCTGTAAACATTAAATTTTATTAAATGCATCATCATATGTATTTTGTTGTAATGTAGGAATTTGATCTTGAAGACTCATTTATATATTATCTTAATCTTTCTATCATAACAAATTTTCAATAATATTGATTGTTATTTTAATTTTCCTATTTAAAATAATATTTACAATCATAAATACGATAGACTTTAATATACAATAAATATAGTAAAGATCAGAAAATCACGAGACATTTTTGATATCACGAAAAAAATTTTATATAATTTTTACAAAGTCAATGCATCTAGATTCTTCATATCCTCTAAAAAAGTAGAACAATAATTGATGTCTAAATATTTTAAAAAGTTATTTTTATTGCTCTAACTTATCACTTACCTCTAACTTATTTGAATTAACTCATATTCATATCTAGAACAATAAAGATGATAACAAGTTATTCATTTATAAAATATGAATATATTCATATCTTAGGATAAAAATGACTTAAGTTTATATATTCCATGAATCAAATAACATTAATACATTATTGTACATTCTGACAGATTCAATTTTATTTGATGTCTTTATAAAATGTATATTTAATGAAATCTATTGATAATTTTTTTTATTGAATCTATTTAGTTTCAATGATAATTTTGTAATTTTATAATAATATATGATTTTCTTTCAATGAGCAATATTCAATGATTCTCTTGGTATTACTTGAGAAGGATTGAATATGTTTGATAGCATTTGATGACAATTCCATGTTATTCAATCACATTCAAATTTTATAAATGATACGACTTTTTATTATTGCATATGAATTTTTTTTTGATCAATTTCAAATAATTTTCAATAAGAATGTAAGATATGTTAACATATTTGTTATAGTTCATGATTAAATTATGTGTTGGTGTTACAAAAATAAAACATACATCAAATAATCTGAAATAGAAAATTCATAAGAAATAATGAAAAAAAAACCAATAAAATAAAATACAAACTAATAACACTTAAGATTTGGATGATAAAAAAATGAAAAAAAAAACTCTTTTATAAATGATCAAGAGGAGCTCTCAAATGAAAGAGCAAGCAAGATGAATCTTCACCCACCCATAGTAGACTTTTCCCCACATATCAATGATCTTCAATTTTATTTGTTTGATTTTTATACAAATTGATAATTTTCAATAATATTCAATAATATCAAACATTTGTTTAATGATATATGAGTTTTAATGATACATGATTTATTTTGATATATTTTAACTTTTGTTTATTGAAGCTTAATTTTTTTTTATTATTATTCCAAAACAATTCATTTATATTTGACATCATAAAATCAATCTTGCTTCATCAAAATAGAAATGTAGATATTTTTATATAAGTCCACAAATTATTATTCATTTTGAATACGAGAAAAAACTCTTATTACACTTGCTAGTAAAAAGTTAAACAACGTACACTTTTAATGATTTAAATATGTTATATAAAACTAAAATATGAACATGTAGAATTTTTAAAAAATAAAAAAATATTCATAAATATTTGAAGTCATAAAAAGTTATCCTAAAATGATTTGAAAATAAATCACCAATATATAAAAAATATAAAAAAAATATAAAAGGATAAAAAATCATGAATATTTATCACATTTCAAACAAAATAGTTAGAAAGGTCAGATTTTCATAATATTTTATGGAAAACTTTTAAGTCGATCAAAAAATATTCTAACAAATGTCAAGTAATTATCATTGAAAATATATCATATATTATTATCCCTCCATCAAATGTATTGGATAATGTTCTAGATTCCTTCAAATACCACATACATTGCAAAAAATCATCATAAAACTAAATTAATATACATTGTTTATATATATATATATATTAGAAATTTAATGCATTTAAATATACACACACACAAACACATAACATCATATATAAGAATATATGCATATGCATATATGTATGAAAATCTATAAATATATATAGATATATTGATGTTGTTATATTTGATGTATATATGTATATGTGGATGTTATGAATGATATACATGTACATATAAATTTACATATATGTGATAAAGGTGATCTTAAATCATGATTAAATGAAAAAATAATTACTTGCTTGTTTAATTTATAGTATTACATATATTTTTATGCACTAAGAAGACAATGGCTAGAAAATAAAATATAGAAAGAAAGGACATATTTTTGAACCAAAGATCATATTCTGATTATGATTCTAGGAAAATAGAAAATAGAAAATGATATTTTAGTAAAATGAAGATTGTTGCTGGTGATAGTCATCTCTTAAAATATTTCTTTGCTAGATCTTTCTCTATTTGGTTTTATCCGTAGTGTGTTCGAATGAGTACTAAAATTGTATTGAAAGTCATTAAATAAGAGGTATTGTAAACTTTCATGAAAATAGCGATAATTTGTTTAGAGGAAAGATGACAGAGTTAAAAGATTCTGAACATTACATTTTCATGAATAAAATGATAGTCAATTCAATGTATTTGATGCAAGCATGAAACATATGATTATGTAATAAGTGAATAACATTTTGATTATCACAAAGGAGGAGAGGTTGATGTTCGAGTTGAATTCCAATGTCATGGAGAAGATATTGAAGTCACATGAGATCAGCAACAGTAGTGACCATGGCGTAATATTATGTTTATGCACTAGAGTGGGAAAAGGTAGGTTACTTCTTGGAACCAAAATTGATGTATTTTCATGAATAAAATGATAGTTAATTTTAATGTGTTTGATTCAAGCATGAAAAATATCATTATGTAATAAGTGTGAATAACATTAGATTATCATAAATAATCAATCATATCAGATTCTTTGAATTTGGTGCAATATACTAATTTGTTTCCAATAACATTAACATTAGAAGGTTTGGACACTAATGTCCTAAGTGTTATTAGCATGAATAGTAGCAAGTTCTTCTTGCATGGAAGCTATGCCGATGGAGAACCTTGAGAGTATTTTTTTAGTGTCTTAGGATCATTGCCTAGAATAAAGGCAACATGACACTACAAGAAAAATCCCATATAGCTAGGGACAATTCCCTAGCTATATGGGAAATTTCCGTCGCTAAAAGGTAAATATGGACTGGAATACCAATGGATCGTGTCCGTTTCTAAAGTGCTTCTTGCTAATTTTAGCTACAAAATTTTCCCTAGCTAAAAAATAAGCAATGGAAAATTCCCACGCTAAAAAAGAAAAATTCCGTTGCTAAAATAACAAGATACATGAAATATTCCATCGCTAAACAAAAATAATGATGGCTGGATTACTAGCTAAAGTACCTAGCATTAGAAAATTAGCGACGGAATATCCGTCGCTAATTATTTAATATTTCCATAGCTAAATTAGCTAGCAAATTTTTCCTAGCTATTTTAATTTCAAAAATATTTACAGAATTTAAAAAATTTTAAATTTTTTTAATTAAATAATTTATTATTTTTAAATTATATTGAATAAAAATTGAAACTATAAATAATTTATAATAAACAAAAAATAAAATCATTTAATATCTTATTCAAATTCAATATTTTATATAATTGAAACAAAAAAATAATAAAATTTAATTTTTATTCATCAATGTATCTACCGACAATGCATAAAGTATAATATATCCATTCATTGACGTTGCTTTCTCTCCCTCTGCTCCACCGATCATCATTTTTCTACTACGAAAAAGCTATCCGAGTCATGGCACGTAATATCTAGTGAAAAAACTCATCACTTATAGAAGCTTTGTATGAGGAACAATGTGGCATGATATCTGTAGAAAATTAAACCACTAGGTCAAAAAAAAAGATATATTTTGATACAAATATAATTCTAAAGTATATATGTAAATATATACTAACAATTCACTCGTACATATATTACTACACTATATGTACATATAAATAGCATTATTAAGTCTACATATTAACTAAGTACAGATATACTCAGTATATACGTACATAAAATACTGTAGTATTAAATGTATGTATATACTTACTTTATTCATACGTATATATCTCAATAGGTGATGTTGCTGCTGCTCCAGCTGCCTCTCCTGCCACTGCTGCTATTGCCGCCGTCACTACCAATACCACTACTATTGTCGTAGCTGCCACCACTGCCACTACTGCCGAAGCTGCGGCCACTGGCCGCTACGGCTATTGCTGCCACTACCCCCGGTACTGGAGTTTCTGCTGCATGCCGTTGCGGTTGCTGTCGTCGCTGCTACCGCCACTGCCGATGCTGTAGCTGCTTCCGGTGCTGTCGCAGCTTACTGTGCAGCTGCTACTACTGCTACTACTGCCACTACTGCCGCTAATTCTAGTGCAGCTGCTGCTTCCAGTGCAGCCGCTGCCTCTGCCTCCTATGTCGCCGCTTCCTCCGCTGCCTCCGCTGTAGTGGCTTCAGTTGCTACCACAACTACTGCCTCTGCCTCTACTGTCTCCGTTGCCTTCGTTGCAGCTGCTGCCTCCACTTCCACTGCAGTTGTTACCGCCCCTATCGACGACACTGCAAGTGCTGCTGCTGCCACTGCCGTTGCAAATGCTTCTTGCACCACTACCACCTCTACCGTCACTGCCGATGCTGCCGCCGCTTTGACGGATTGAAAGATAGACTGATAGATAGACAATGGAAATATAATGTTAGAATATTATATCTGTGATTAATATGGGACCAGAAAGACACATAGAGAGATAGACTGATAGATAGCAAGATAGATTGATAGATATACATACAGACAGATTGAAAGATATATAGATAGACAGTAAGACCATGTATATAGATAAATAGATAGAAAGATAGATAGATAAATAGATGAACAATTAAATAGATAGATAGATTGACAGATAGTTAGATAGATAGATAGATAAAGATATAGACAACTGAACAAATAGGTAGATATACTGATAGATAGATAAATATATATATATATATATATATAGACAGAAAGATAAATAGATAGCTAGACATTTAGACAAATAGACAGAAAGATAGATAGATGTATAGATAGATAAAAAGATATAAACAAAGTTAGATAGTTAGATAGATAGATAAATAGAAAGATAGACAAATATAAAGATAGACAGATGCACATACAGACATAAGACACATAGACAGACATACAAACAGAGCGACTGATAGATATACAAATAGACAGACAGACAAACAGAGCGACAGATAGATATACAAATAGATAGATAGACAAGTATATAGATAAAGAGATAAACTAATAAATAGATAGACAGATAGAGTGATAGACAGATAAACCATATAGATAGATAGAGAGATAAAAAAATAGACACATAGATAAATAGACAAATAGTCATATTAATAAATAGATAGATAAACAGATAGACAGATAGACAGATAGAAAAATAGACAGACTGATGGATAGATAGACATATAAATAAATAGAAAGATATAAAGATAGTCACAATAAAAGGTAGACAGATAGACAAGTAGATAGATAATGAGATGAACTGATAAATAGATCGATAACCATATAGAAATATATAAATAGATAGACCATATCTATAGATAAACAGATAGACTAATAGACAGATTGACAAATTGACAGATAGAAATATAGACAGATAGAAAAGATAGAGAAAAAGATAGAAAGATAGATATACATATAGACATATAGATAAATAGACATATAGATAGATAGATATACATTTCGATAGATAAATAGATAGACAGATACACAAATAGACATATAGAAAGAAAGTAAGATAATTAGATTTATAAATAAACAAGTAGATAGATAAAGAGATAAACCACTAAAAAATTAGAGAGATTGAGAGATTGACAGATAGACCATATAGATAGGTAGACAAATATACAAAAAGTTAGATAAACAGATAGACAGATAGACAGATAAATAGATAGAGTGATAAATAGATAGATAGATAGATAGATATAAATATAGATAGATAGACAGGTACATAGATAGATAGATAGATAGATAGACATATAGATAGATTAAAACATAAACAGATATACAAATAGACAGATAAACAGATAGATAGATAGTTGATAGATAGATATATAGTGTACAGATAGACAAATATACATATAGTCAAATATGCAGATAGATATATAAACAAATTGAAAGATTGATAGATTTACTAAGAGATAGATAGACATATATATTGATAGACAAAATAATAGATAGTCAGATAGATAGATAGATAGATTAATAGAGAGATAAAAAATAGATAGACAGATAGATAAAAAGATAGATAGACAGATAGAAAAATTGATAGACATATAGATAGATAGATATATAGATAGATAGATAGATATATAGATAGATTGATTAATTGATTGACAGATAGATAAATAGGCAAATAGACACATCTAAAGATAGACAAAGAGATAGCTAGTTAGATAGACAGACAAATGGAAAAAAAGATAGATCTATAGATAGATATATATATAAATTGATAGAAAGATAGATCTACAGATATAAAGATAGATATATATTTAGATATATAGAGAAATAGTTAGATAGACAAAAATAAAGATAGACAGATACACAAATAGACAGAATACATTTAGACAGATAGATATACAACAAGATAGATATACAAATAGACAAATAGAGAGGTAGACAAATAGATATACAAATAGATAAATAGAGAAGTATATAGATAAAGAGATAAATTGATAAATAAATAGAAAGATAGACAAATAAAGTGATAGACAGATAAACCATATCGATAGATAGAGAGATAGATAAATAAAGATATAGATAGATAGACACATAGAGAGATTGAAAAATAGATAGATAACCATATACATAAATAGAAATATAGAAAGATAGTCACATTGATAGATAGACAGATAGACAAGTCAATAGATAATGAGATAAACTTATAAATAGATTGATAGATAAAGAGATAGATAGATAGACCATATAGATAGATAGAAAGATAGACAAATAGATAGATTGATAGATTGACAGATTGATAGATAGAAAGATAGCTAGATAGACAGATAGTTAGATAGATAGAAAAAAAGATAGAAAGATAGAAAGATAGATATACAGATAGACATATAGACAAATATAAAGATAGACATATAGACAGATAGTCAAATAGATGGATAGACAGATAAACATATACACAAATAGACAGATCGAAAGAAAGTCAGATACTTAGATTTATAAATAGACAACTAGATAGTTAAAGTGATAATCCACTAAAAAATAGAGAGATAAAAAGATAAATAGATACACCATACAGATAGATAGACAGATAGACAAAAAGTTAGATAAATAGATATATAGATTGACAGATAAATAGATAGATTGATAAATTGATAGACAGATAGTTAGGTAGAACTATAGATAAATAGATAGATACATAGATAAATAGATAGATACATAGACAGATACATAGATAGATAGATAAACATATATACAGATAGATTGATTGACTGATTGATAGAGAGATAGATAGATAGATCGATAGATAGATAGATAAATAGACAGATAGACACATATATTAATTGAAAGATAAATAGATATACAAATAGACAGATAAATAGAAAGATAGATTTTTGATAGACAGATAGATTAATATGCATATTGAAAGATTGACTACAGATTTACAGATAGATAGATAGACATATAGACAGATAGACAAAAAGATAGATAGTCAGATAGATATATAAATAGATAGACTAATAGAGAGATAAACAGATAGTTAGACAGATAAATAGAAAGATAGATAGACAAATAGAAAGATTGATAGACAAATAGACATAGATATATATATATATATATAGAAAGAATGAAATAAAGAAAGAAAGTTAGACTAATAGATAGACAAACAGACAAATAGATAAATAGATAGATAAACAGGCAGACACAAAAATACTGACAAGCATATAGATAGATAAA
The DNA here is from genome assembly GCA_029783825.1 of Sapria himalayana. Classification (NCBI taxonomy): domain Eukaryota; kingdom Viridiplantae; phylum Streptophyta; class Magnoliopsida; order Malpighiales; family Rafflesiaceae; genus Sapria; species Sapria himalayana. The sequence continues at coordinate 60,299 of JAREIK010001762.1, forward strand.
TAGACAAACAAAAAGAGAGATATACAAATGAAAAATATATAGATAGACAGATAGATATATAGACAAATAGACTAACCAACAAATAGATAGATAGATAGATAGATAGATAAATAGATAGTCATATATAGGATAGACATAGATAGATAAAGATTTAGAAAGATATACAGATGCACATATACACAAATATCTAGATAGATAGATAGTCAGATAAATTGATAGACAGATAGACAAGTAGATAGATAAAAAGACAAACCTATAAATAGATAGATAGATAGATGAGTAGACACATAGATCATATAGATAGATAGACAGATAGATAGATAAAAAGATAGATAGATATACATATATATAGATAGACAGATAAATAGTTAGAAACATAAAGAGAGAAAATAGATTGAAAGACACATAGATAGATAGACAGATAGACAAATAGAAAGATAGACAGATAGATAGATAAACAAGTAGACAGATTGATAGATAGACAGATACACTAATAGACAGATAGACAGATAGATAGACAAAAAGATAATTAAAAAGATAGAAGAATGATAGACATATAGATAGATAGTCAGATTGATAGATAGACATATAGACATTTAGAGAGATATACAGATAGATATATACACAAATAGGTAGATAAAAATACATTTAGATAGATTGTAAGATAGACAAGTAGATAGATAAAAAGAAAACTGATAAATAGATAGATTGATAGATAGATAGATAAGGATATAAAAAATTAGACCATATAGACAAAAAGATAGATTGATAGATAGATAGAAATATAGACAGATAGATAGATAGACTGATAGATAGATTGATTGATAGAGAAATAGAATGATAGATAGAAAAACAAATAGATAGACAGACAGATAGATAGATAGATAGACATTTATACAAATAAATTGATAGAGAGAGAGAAATAGACCATATAAGTTGATAAAAAGTTAGACATATTGACAGTTAGATAGATAGTTAGACAAATAAATAAAAATATATATAAATAGATTGATTTAAAGACATTGTCAAATAGACAAAAAGAGAGAAACAAATAGATAGATAGACGAATTGGTATGTAGATAGATAGACAGATATAAAGATAAAAGATAGACATATAGACAGATAGATAGATAGACATATAGATAGATATTTTAATCGATAGATAGATAGATAGATAGAAATATAGTCAAATAGTCATATAGACAGATTAACTAATAGATAGAGAAACACATAGATAAATAGATAGATAGAGAAATAGTTAGATAGATAGACATATATAGAAAAAAGTTAGATAAAAAGGTAGTCAGATAGATAGATAGACATATAGACAAGTAGATACTTATAGAGAAAAACTTATATATAGATAGACAGATAGAGAGATAAATATATAGAACATTTAGATAGATAAACAGATATTCAGATAGTTAGATAGATAAGAGTTTGATAGATAGTGAGATAGACAAATAGATAGATATAAATTTAAAAAGATAGATAGATTACAAATAGATAGATATATAGATAGACAAATATACAGATGGATAGATATAAAGATAGACATATAGATTATATATATAAATAGACGGATAGAAAAATAGATAAAAGATTGCCAGATATAAAGATAAAATGATATATAAATAGATAGATAGATAGACAAATAGATAGATAGAATTATAGAAAGATTAACAAATAGATTGAAAGAATGTCAGATAGATAGATAGATAGACACAAAGAGAAATAAATAGAAAAGCAGATAGATAGATAGATAGATAGATAGATAGATAGACATAGAGACAAATATACAGATTGAACGATAGATTGATAGATAGATAGACATATAGACATATAGATAGACAGATAGACAGATAGACAAATAGATATATAGAAATAAAGATAGATAGATAGTCAGATAGGCACTTAGGGAGATAGATAGATAGATAGATAAATTGAAAGATTAATTGATAGATAGATAGGTAGATAGAAAGATAGATCGATCGATAGATTGATAAATAGATAGATAGATAGTCAAAAAGATAGACATACAGACATGAAGAAAGAAATATAGACAGAAAGATATATTTATAGACAGATAAACAAATAAACAGATAGATAGATATATAGATAAATAGATAGGAAGATAAAGAATAGACACAGACAGATTGACATTTATAGAGATATACATATAAACATATTCACAAATAGACAGATAGAAATATAGTCAGAAAGATAGATAAATAGACAAGTAGAAAGATAAAGATATAAATCAATAATCAAATAGATAGATAGAGAGATATATAGATAGCCAAAATAGACAGATAGATAGATTGAAATTAGACAAATAGAAAGATAGACGAATAGATAGTTAGACATATAAAGAGATAGATAGATGGACAAATAGACAGACAGATAGATAGATGCATAGATAGATACATAGATAGACATATATACATAGAGACATATAGAAAGATAAACAGATAAATAAATAGATTAGATGGATTGATAGACAAATAGACTGAAAGACAAATAAGTAGATAGTTAGATAGGAAGATAGGTATATAGGTAGTTATGCAGATAGATAGATATGTAGATAGACAGATAAGTAGATTAATAGTTATGAACTTAGCAAATAGTAAGAAAGGCATATAGATAGATTTATAGAAAGATAGATTGACACACAGATAGACAGATAGACAAACAAATAGACAGATAGACATTTAGAGAGAGAAAGATATACACATACACAAATAGATATAGAATGATAGTTTTATAGAGATATAGACAGATATACATTTAGAGATATAGATAGATAAACATATACACAAAAAGAAAGATAGAAATGTTATCAGATCAATAGATAGTTAGATAGACAAATAAATTGATAAATAGAAAACCAATAAATAGATAGATAGACAAATAGAGGGAAACAAAAATAGATAGATAGACAGATAGACATATAGACTGATAGACAGGTACACAGATAGACAAATAAAACAATAGACATATAAATAGATAGATAGATAGTTATACAAATAAAAAGATAGACAGATAAAAATATAGATAGACAGATATACAGATAAACAGATCGAAAGGTAGATAGATACATAGATAGCCAGATATACAAATAAATAGATAGACAGATAAATATATAGATTGATATATAAATATATAAATAGATAGATAGTTAGTTAGTTAAATAGATATATTCTCAAATAGATATATAGAATGATAGTCACATTGATAGATATAAAGATAGACATGCAGATATATAAAAAGATAAACTAATAAATAGAGATACCAAATAGATAGATAGAAAGATAGACATATAGACAATTTAACAGATAGACAAATAGACAAATAGAGTGGTAGTTAGATAGAAAGATAGACAGGTAGACAGATTGTCATATAGATAAATAAATAGATAGATAGATAGATAGACAGATAGACAAACATATAGATAGATTGATGGAAAGATTGACTGATTGATAGATAGACAAATAGACTTATAGACAAATAGACATATAGACAGATAGATAGGTAGGTAGGTGGATAGATACATAGTTAGTTAGACATATACACAAAAAGAAAGAAAAAAAGATAGTCAGAAAGATAGATAGCCAGATAGACAAGTACATATATAAAAAGATATACTAATAAAGAAATAGACAGATAGAGAAAGAGATAGATAGATAGATAGATGATATAGATAGATAGAAATCTAGACAAATAGACTAATAGATAGATAGACAGATAGACAGATAAAGAGATAGATAGATAGACATATAAACTTATAGACTGATAGACTGATAGATAGATAGACATTTATACAAATAGATAGATAGTCAAATAGATAAATAGAAAGACAAACATATAGATAGATATATACACACACACACACACACACACATAAATAGATAGATAAGAAGATAGATGATAGACACATACATATAGACATTTAGAGAGAGATCTATAGACATATACACAAATAGACATATAAAAAGATAGTTAGATAGATAGAAAGACAGATAGACAAATAAACAAATAGAAAGATAGATAGATAGACAGATCGATAGATAAAGAGATAGACATATAGACAGATAGAGAGATAGATTGAAAGATATATAGATAGACAGATAGATTGATAGAAAGTTATATTGATATATAGATGGACATATATATATATATAGACAGATAGACATATAGATAGATAGACACATAGAAAGAAAGATAAATAGACAGATAGATAGATATATATATATATATATATATATATAGATAAATAGACAGATATATAGATAGATATATAGATAAACACATAGACACATAGACAAATATACACATAAGTAGGTAGGTACATAGACATATAAACATATAAAGAGATAGACAGATAGAAATATACATAATAGACATATAGACAGAAAGATAGATGGAGAAATAGATAGATTGATAAATAGATAACCAAATAGAAAGAAAGAAAGATATATAGATAGATAGACAGATAGATTTATCGACATAAGATAGACAGACAGATAGATAAACAAATATACATATTTATAGATAGACATATAGATATATTTATAGATAGATATATATATATATATATTGATAGATAGATAGATTGATATACATATAGATATATAAAAAGATAGATGGATAGACAGATAGAAAGATAGATAGACAAATAGATAGATAAATAGCTAGAAAGCCAAATGGATAGATACACAGATTGAAAGATGGGCATAGACAGAGATAGATAAATAGACAGATAAATAGATAGATAGACAGATTGAAAAATAAATAGATAGACGGATAAATAGCTATATATATAGATAGACAGAAAGCAAGATAGCCAAATATTAGCCAGATAGGTAGATAGATAAAGATATAGATAGATATAAAGAATGAAAGATAAATATATAGATAGATAGTTAGTTAGATAGATAGTCCAATAGACATATACATAGATAGATAGATAGTCATATTAATAGATTTATAGATAGACAAATTGACAGATAGATAGATAGCCATATAGATAGTGAGACAGATAGAGAGATAAATAGATGGATAGATAGATATATAGATTGATAGAGAAATATATAGATAAAAAGATAGATAGATGGACAAATAGATAGATAGAGAAATAAAAATATCGATACTTAGATAGATAGACAGAGAAACAAATAGACAGACAAATTGATAGATAGGCAAACAAATAGATAGATAGACAGATATATAGATAGATAGATCAGTAGATTGATAGATAGAAGGATAGATAGATAAACATATAATTAGATAGATAGATAGACAAATAGGCATATAGATAGAAAGATACATAGATAGAAAGATAGTTTTATAGTCAAATAGACACAAAGATAGATATACAGATATATAGATAATAGATAGACAAATTTATAGATAGACAAACAAACAGATAAATAGATAGATAGCTAGACAAATTGTCAAATAGATAGATAGTCATATAAACTTATAGACAGATAGACTAATAGACAGAATGACATATAAACAAATAGACAGAAAGTCAAATACACAAATAGAAAAATAAACATATAGATAGATAGATAAATACACACACACACACACATAGATAGATAGATAGATAGATAGATAGACAGATAGGAAGATAGAGGATAGACGCAAACATATAGACATTTAGAAAAAGATAGATAGACATATACACAAATAGACATATAAAAAGAGAGTTAGATAGATAGAAAGATAGATAGACAAATAAACAGATAGAAAGATAGACAGATAGACAGATAGATAGATAGACATATTGATAGATAGATAGATTGACAGATTTATAGATAGACAGATAGACATATAGATAGATAGATAGATAGAAAAATAGATAGACAGATAGAAAAATAGATAGCCAGATAGATATATAGATATATAAACAATTAGATAGATAGATAGATAATTAGAAAGACAAATATAGAGATATACCGATAGAAACATAGACACATATACACATATACAGGTAGGTAGATAGACATATAAACATATAGAGAGATAGACAGATACATAGATAAATAGAAAAATAGAAATAGAGATAATAAACAGATAGACACATAGATTGATTGATTGTTTGATAGATTGATAGATATATAACTAGATCTATCGATCATTAGATCGATAGATCGATAGATAGAAAGATATATAGATAGATAGTCAAAAAGATAGACATACAGAAATGTAGAAAGACAGGTAGACAGACAGACAAATTTACAAATAGACAAGCAAATAAACATACAGACAAGCAAATATACAAACAGATAGATAGGTAGGTAGGAAGATAAAGAATAGACAAACAAATTGACATTTATAGAGATATACATATAGACATATATACAAATAGACAGATAGAAATATAGTCAGATAGATAGACATATAGACAAGTAGAAAGATAAAGATATAAATAAATAAATAAATAGATAGAGAGATATATAGATAGCCAAAATAGACAAAAATACATATTGAAATTAGACAATAGAAAGATAGAGAGATAGATAGTTAGTTAGATAATAAGAAAGACAAATGAACAGATAGACAGATAGATTGATAGATAGATGATAGATAGATGATAGATAGTCATATAAACAAATAGACAGACAGATTGATTGATTGATTGATTGATTGAGAGATAAAAGAATTGACAGATAGACTAATAGACATATCGATTGATAGATAGACAGATAGATATCCAGATACACAAATAGACAGATTGATAAATAGATATAAAGATATACATATACACTGAGAACTATAGAGATAGATAGTCAGATAGTCAGATAGAAAGATAAACTAATAGACAGATAGATAAATAGACATATAGATAGATTGATAGATTGACATTTTGGCGTACAAACGTATAGACACATCGGTTGATAGACAGATAGAAGATTGAGAGATAGCTTATAGACTACTAGACAGATAGAAAGATAGGTGTCAGATAGACAAATATATAGATCAACAAATATATAGATATATAAATAGACAGAAAGATAGATATTTAGATAGTCATATAAACAGATAGATACATAAACTAATAGAAAGATAGACTGATAGATAGATAGATAAAAGATAGATAGATAGATAATTAGACAATTAGACATGGACAGATATACAAATAGATAGATAAACATAAGATAGATATATAGTCAGATGGACAGATAGACAGATAGATAGATAGATAGACAGATAAAAAATAGACAGATAGGTAGATAAATAATTAGCATGATAGATAGATAGATAGGCTGATAAACAGAAGATAATTATACAGATACTCAGATAGATAGATAGAGGGAAATATAGATAGATTGACATAGAGCCAGATAGATAGATAGACAAATAGATTGAAAGACAAATAGATAGATAGACATAATATTGATAGACATACAGACATATAGATAGATAGACTGATAGACATATAGACAATTAGATAGACAGATAGAGAGATATATAGATAGACTGATAGACATATAGACAATTAGATAGGCAGATAGAGATATATAGATAGATAGACCAAAAAATAAAGAAATAGATATATATATATATATATATATATATATATATACTATATATATATAAAGATAAATTGATACATAGATAGATAGATATATAGATTGGTAGATAGATAGTTATATGGTAGATAGATAAACAAATAGATAGATAGACAGATAGACAAGTAGGATAGACGATTAAGTTAAAAACAATAAACAGATATATAGATAGAAAGATAGATTGATAGATTAATTGATAGGCAGATAGAAATATTGAAAGATAGACAAATATACAGATAGGTAGATATTGAGATAGACAGATAGACAAACAGATAAATAGATGGATGGAAAAATAGATAGTTAGACAGATAGAAATATTACAAATAAACAGACAGATAGACAAATAGAATAGATACCTAGATAGACAGATAGACAGATATCAGATAGATAGATATATAGATAGAACAAAATGGGGCTATACAAATAGATAAATAGATATATAGATAGACAGACATATATATATATATATACACACATAAAAGAAAATAAAGATATAAAGATAGACAAGCAGACATATAGAGAAAAGATAGACATAGATAGATAGATAGATAAATAGATAAATTAGCAAATAGTAGAAAGACATAGATAGATATTTAGAAATAGTTAGATAGATAAATACATAAATAAAAAGATAGAAAGATAGCTAGATATATAGATAGACATTTAGAGAGATAGTTAGATAAACATGTACACTAATAGATAGAAAGAAAGATAGTCAGATAGATAG
>JAREIK010001763.1:0-39775 GCA_029783825.1 Sapria himalayana
ACATATAGACACATAGACATATAGAATTAGACAAATATATAGACTGATTGATAAATAAAAAAATAAACAGACAAATAGAATTATAGATAGTTAGACAAATATATAGATAGACAGATATAGATATTGAGAGATATAAGATAGATAGACATAAAAATAAACATATTATTAGGTAGTTAGAAATAAAAAAGATAGATAGATAGTTAGTTAGTTAGGTAAAAATATACATAGATAGACTGATACACATATAGATAGATAGACCAATACATTGATAGATGAAATGTAGATAGAAATATAAAAAGAAAGAACGATAAAAAGAAAAAACGATAAAAGAAAAATTGATATATAGATAGATAGATATATAGATTTATAGATAAATAGATTGAAAGATAGACAAATTTAAAGATAAACAGAAAAAATAGATAGTTAGAAAATAGTTAGATTGATAGACACATAGACATAAATATATAGATAGATAAGAAGATAGGTAGATAGATAGTATGATAAAGAGATGGATAACTGGCTAATAGTCCATATAATGATAGAGTTAAGCATAGACAAATTGGACTAGGACATAAACTGATGTGGGCCCAGGAGAATAGACTAATATATATATAGGACAAGTATATATAGATAGATACATAGATATACTAATATGACTAATAGCAGGAGAAAACATAGTTATATAGTTAGACAGAAACTAGGCAAATAGACCATTACAAAATTAGATAAATAGAAAGATCAATAGCATAGCATGGAGATAGTATAGATACATAGCTTTATAGATTTGACCAGGTATTGATAATACTATATATATATATGTAGACAAATAGATTGATAGACAGATAAATAGATAGTCAAATTGTCTAATAGACCAGATAGATAAATCGATAGATAGATATATAAGAATTAGATAGATAGACACAAAGATAAAGTGATAGATAAATAGATTGACAAAATATTCAGATCGATAGAAAGAAAAAAAAGATATATAGATATAAAGATATATAGATCGACAGATAGATTGATAGATAAATATACAAATAGAATGAAAAAAGATAGATGGTTAGACTAATAGGTAAAAGAATTATTACAGAAAGATAGTTAGATAATTAGAAAATTAAACACTTAGATAATTGAACAGTAACATTGTAGGGCTTATTCGAAGGATCAAGACGGGGTATTTAATAATAGAGTAGATTATATATATGCATGTAGATCTTTCTTGCAGGTAACTAGGTAGATGAAAATGATATAAAGCTGGACATAGTGCCTGCTGTCTTTTAGTTTTTTTTCTTATTATAGGTGTATGGAGTCTGTTTTTTTAGAATGTTGTATTTTCTGGAACTCTGTGTTATTTGATATAAGTAGAAGCTGTGTTTTTATGAAAAAAAAAACTCTTAGATAATTAGATAGATAAATATATTGATAGATTGGTAGGTAGACAGATAGACAAAGAATCAAATAGACATATACATATATTGATAGATTAACATATATATAAATAGACAGACAGATACATAGAAAGATAGATAGAGAAATAGACATATAAATAGATAGACAAAGATACACATAGATAATTAGATAGATAGATAGATAATGAGATAGATAGAGAAACAAATATATAGATAGATAGATTTATAACATATAGACTAATATATTGATTGATATATAGAGAGATAGATAGATTTATAAATAGATTGATTGATTGATTGAATCATAAATAACTAGATAGATAGGCTTATAGACACAGACAAAAAATAGAGATAGACAAATAGATAGACTGATAGAATAAAAGACAGATAGACAATTAGACAAATAAATAGTTGATAAATAGATAGATATTTTGATAGATAGATAGATAGATACATAGATAATCAAAAAGATAGTTAAAAAGTTATATAGATAGATAAATATAAAGATAAAAAGATAGGAAAATAGACAATTAGACAGATAGAAAGATACATAGATAATTAGACTGATAGATAGATAGACAAATAGACCATTCGATTGATAGATGATAAACAAGTAGAAAGTTATAAAGATATGCATAAATATAGATACATAGATAGATATATAGACAGACAGATAAATAAATAGATAGATAGATTTAAAGATAAATAGACATAAAATAGATAGATAGATTGATTGATTGATAGATAGAACTATCGACACATAGGGAGATAGGTAGATAAATTTATAGATAAAGAGACAAATAGACTGATAGACAAATAAAAAATAGGCACAATAGATAGTTATATAGATAAACAGATTGGTAGACAGATATATACACAGACTAGATAGATATATAGATAGATAGATAAAAAGATAGACTAGTAGACTAATAGACTGAAACATAGTTATATAGTTAAACAACTTAGATAGTTTGACCGTTAGATAATTAGATAGATAGACAAATAAATAAATAGATAGATATATAAATTTATAGATTAATTGATTAATTGATACATATATAGATAGATAGACAAATAGACAGATAGACAAATAAACAAATATACAAATATACAGATTGACAGTTATATAACTATATAGATAGATAGGTAGAAAGATAGATAGATAGACAAAAATATAAATCAATAAATAAACATACAAATAGACAAATAGATAAAAAATATATAGATATATATATATATAGATAAATCGATAAACAGATAGACAGATTAATAGATATATAGTTTGACAGATAGATAGATAGAGAGATAAAGATATAGACAATATTATAAAGGCAGATAGATAGATAAATAGACAGACGAATAGACAAATAGCAAGATAGATAGATAAATAGATAGATAGATAGATATATATATATAGCATATAGATAGACAGATAAATAAGTAGATAGATAGACATATAGAGATATAGAGAGATATATAAATAGATAGAAAGATAGATAGACAGATAGAGAGATATATAGATTGAAAATTAGATAGATTGATAGATAGTTAGACATATAAGAATATAGATACATAGATATATAAAAAATAGATAAATAGACATATAGAGAGATATATAGATAGACAAATTGACTGATAAACTTATAATCATTCCATATATATAAATATATATAGATTGATAGATAGATATATAGATATATAGAGAGATGGAGAGATAAACAAATAAATAGATATACATATAAATAAAAAGATATATAGATAGATAAACAGATAGACATATCGACATATAGGTAGATATACAAATAGATAGATAAACAGATAGATATATAGACATATTAGTAGAATGATAAATAAATTGATCACCAGAGAGATAAATACACAGATAGTTAATAGAAAAATACATATATAGATAGATGAAAATATAGACATATAGTCAGATAGATAGTTATACATATAGATAGATAAACATATATACAAATAGAAATCAATATAGATATATAAACAAATATACAAATAGATAGATAAACTAGATAATATATAGATGGATAGCTAGTTAGATAGGAAGATATACTATTATACGGATAGATACACATATAAATATAAATATAATATATATATATATATATATATATATATATATATATATAGACACATTGACTTATAGATTAATGATAGAAATATTGTTACATAGTTAGACAGATAGATAGATCGATAGATAAATATAAAGATAGATTGATAGATTGATTAATATATAAAAAGATAGATTGAAAGATAGATATTTAGATAGACATATAAATCGAAAGGTAGATAGACAGATAGATAGATAGATATATAACAGATAGATAGATAGATATATAAATAGATTGGAAGATAGTTAGATACATAGATAGTTAGTTAGTTAGACAGATAAAAAGATAGACTGATAGATAGATAGATAAAAACATATTTATATTGTTAGAAAAATAGATAGATAGAATGTTAATTAGTTAGATAGATAGATAGATAGACAAATAAATATATAGATAGATAGATACACAGATAGATAGATAGATAGACAAATATAGAAATAGTTAGATAGATAGATAGATTGATTGATTGACAAATAAATAAATAATAGATAAGTAATTGATAGATAATAAATAGATAGACAGCAATATATATAACATATCAATAGATAAATATATAGATAGATATATAGATAGATATATAGATAGAAATATAGATAGATAGATAGATAGATAGATAAAAAGATAGATAGATAGAGAAAAAAATAGATAGATAGATATAAAGGTAGACAAATAGACAAATAGCTACATAGAATGATAGAAAGATAAATAGATAAATTGATAGACATATAGATAGATAGACATATAGGCAAATAGATAGATAGACAAATAGAGAGATAGACATACATATATATATACACACAAAGATAGATTGATAGATAGACAGATAGATATAAAGATAAATAGATAGAATTTTAAATAGATTGATAGATAGATAAACTTATATAACGATAGATAGTTATACAAATAGACATAGATATATAGATATTTCAATAGATAGATAGACATACTGATAAATATATAGTCATGTAGAAAGATATAAAGATTGGTAGTTAGACATATAGACATATAGAGAGATAGAGAGACAGAAATAAACAAATATATTGATAGATAGAAAAGAATATATATAGATAGACAAATAGTGAAATAAACAGATAGACAGATAGACAGATGTACAGATTGGCAGATAGATAAATAAGTAGATAAACAAAAAGACTGATAGAAAGATATATAGAGAGACAAATAGATAAATTCCATAGATATATAGATAGTCAGATTGATTGATAGATAGATAGACATATTTGATAGATTTACTTATTGACAAATAGATATATAAAAAAATAGATTGATTGATACAAAAATAGATCGATTGATACAAAAATAGTCATATAAACAGAAAGACATATAGATAGAAAGATATATAGATATATTGAATGATATACGGATAAATAGATAGACAAGTAGAAAGATATACATATAGATAAAAAGATAGATAAATAAATAGACAGATATACAGATAGACAATTAGATAGATAGATAGAGATATATATATATATATATATATAGACAAACACATATATAGATAGATAGATAGATATATAGATAGTTAATTAGTTAGACAAATAAGTTGATTAGTAAATAAGCATATAGATAGAGAGACTGATAGTCAGATAGATAGATAGATAGATATATAAATATGTATATATTTAAATAAATAGATAGACAAAAAGACAAATAGATTGGTAATTAGATAGTCATGTAGACATATAGATAAAAAGAAATATAGGTTAATATACAGATATAAAAATATACAAATAGATAGATAATAGATATATAAAATGTTAGAAATATATACAGATAGACAGATAGATAGATAAATAGATAAATGACATATAGACAAATAGATTAATGATAGATATAAAGATAGTCTTATAGATAGATATACATATAGAGAGATAGAAATAAAGACATATAGAAAGATATAAAGATAGATAGATAGATAGATAATATATAGATAGATAAATAGTTAGATAGATAGATAGATAGACACATTGACACATAGATACATCGACAAATAGATAGATAGATGGATAGATAGGCAGATACATAGATATATAGATAGAAAGCAAGATAGATACATAGATAGACAGATAGATAGACAGAATGATAGATAGATAGATATATAAATAGATAGATTGATAGAAAGACAAATGGATAGATAGACAAATAGAATTATAGATAGATAGATAAAAAGAAAGATTCTAGTTACATAAACAGATAGACTAATATACTTGAACATAGATTGACATATAGACATCAAGATAGATAAATAAATAATAAATAGATACATAGACAGATATACATATATATAGATAGATAGATAGGTAGGTAGGTAAATAGATTGATAGATATATAGATAGACAAATATGCATATAGGAAAATAGGCATATATACATATAGATAAATAAGTAGATAGATAGACTAATAAACATGTATACATATACACAGATAGATAAATAGACAAGTAGTTAAATAAAAAGATAGATAGATAGGAAGTTAATTAGATAGTCAATTAGATAAATAGAAATATAGACATAAGATAGATAGATAGATAGATAGACCGATAGGCAAATATCCAGATGAAAAATAGAGATATAGATAAATAGTTAGATAGATAAATAGATAGATAGGCAAATAACATATAGATTGTTAGTAGATTGATATAAAGAAAGAAAGAAAGATAGATAGATAAATATATAGACATTCATATAGACTATTTGATAGTTACACAGATAGATATATAGAAAGATAAACACATATATTGTCAGTTAGATATATCGATAGATAGATTGATTGATATAAAAATTAACAGATAGATAGATAGACAAATATATAGATATAGAGACATACAAATAGATAAATATATAGATAGATAAATAGCTAAACAGATAAACAGATAGAGATATAGACAGATAGATTAAAATAATGATATACAAATAGATAGATAGATATATAGATAGTAAAAAAGACAAATATATATATAGATACATAAATATATAGATTGACTAAGGGACTGAAAGATAGTTAAATAGTTAGAAAGAAAGATAGATAGAAACATAGATATATTAGATAGTTAAATAAACAGATATATAGATTTAAAGACATTTAAAAAAGTGAGAGATAGATATATCGACATTTAAAAAATAGTAAAATAGATAGATATACATGTTGATAGACAGATAGAGAGACATATACACAAATACAAAGATAGGTACATAGACAGATAGATAGAGAGGTACTTAGTTAGATAGATAGTTATATATATGGAGAGATAGATAGAAAGAAAGGCATATAGACAAATAGCCAAATAGGCATATAAATAGATTAAAATATAGACAAATATATATGTGCACATATAGACAGATTAGAAGATAGGTAAATAAAAAGATAGATAGTAAATAAGTATACAGAAAAATAGATAGATAGAAAGATGGATAGATAGATAGATAAATATATGGACAAATAGACAGATTGACATATAGAGATATAGATAGATAAACATATATATATATATATATAAGTAGATAGATAGATATACTAAAAGATAGATATGTAGATAGATAGAAAGAGAAATAGTTAGATAATTAGATAGTTATATAGTTAGACAAATAGAGAGAGTCATATAGATAGATTTACTCATTGAGAGATTGGAAGATAGATAGTTTAATAGATAGATAAATAAATAGTTCAGAAAATATAAATATAGACATATAAAAAGATAGACAAATAGATAGATAGATATATAGACACATAGATAGCTATATAGATAGACAAATAGAAAGATAGATATAAAGGTATATAAATAAATAGATAGATAGCCAGATAGATAGATATGAATATAGATAGATAAATTGTAAGTAAGATAAATAGATATAATGATAGAAAGATAGACATACAAACAGACAGATAGATAGATACAAAGTTAAATAGATAAACATATAGTTATATGACCAAATAGACATATAGATAGATATTCAGATAGATAGATAGAAAAATAGATAGACAATTAGATAAATATACATATAGTAATATAGATAGATTTATAGAAAAATAAATAGACACAAAGATATATACATAGAGAGATAGATATTAAGATAAATAGATAGAAAGATAGATTGGTGGACAAGAAGACCAATAGACAGAACAAAAGATAGACATATAGACATATAAATAAATTGACATATAAATAGATAGGCAGATAGGTATATAGATTGCTAGTTAGATAAAGAGAAAGTAAAAAATATAGATAATTAGAGATATAGATACTCAAATTTATAAATAAGCAAATAGAATAAAGTTAGATAGACAAATTGATATATAGATCGATAAATAGATAGATAGACAAACAATTGATAGATAAATAGATAGATAGATAGATAGATAAATAGATAGATAGATAGATAGATAAATAGATAGATAAATTGTTGATAGTCAAATTTAAAAATTGACTTATAGATAGACAGATAGATAGTAGTATAAGTAGATAAGTAGATAGTTAGATAGATAGATAAATAGAATTATAGATAAAACAATAAAAAATAGATAGATAGATTAATAGATATATATATATATATATATATATATATATATATATACAGATAGAAAGATACATATATAGATAGCTAGATAGATAGATTCATAGAATTATAGAGAGCTAAATAGATAGATTCATATATAGATAGAAATTTAGATAAATAGATAGTTAGATAGATAGATATTCTTATAAAAATAAATATAGATATATAGATACACAATATATATAAAGATAAATGAACAATTAGACAAATAAACAGATATACATATAGATAAATAGAAAGATAGATATATAGAAAAATAGTTAGATAGACATATATTACGATAGATATATATATACAAAGATAGAAAGACTAATAGATAGATAAATAGTGTGATAGTGTGATAGTGTGATAGTGAGATAGATACAAAGATAGTTAGATAGATAGATCGACAAATATATAAATAAACATATAGATTTATAGATATATAGACAGTTAGACAAATAGACAGATATACAGATAGGTAGATCGGTAGATATAGAGATGGTTAGATATATAGATAGTCATATATATAGATAGTCTGACATATATATAGATAAATAGATAGATTAGAAAATAGATGGGCAGATAGATATATAGATAGACTAATGGACAGATAGATAGATAGAGAGATAGATAGGCAGATATATATATATATATGGGCAGAAATGTAGATAGGCAGAAAGACAAATATATAGATAGATAGATATAAAGATAAGTAGAAACATATATAGTGAGATAGACATAAACATAGATAAGCAAATAAATAGATAGACAAATATATAGATAAACAAATAGATAGATATACAGAAAAATAAATATAATGATATATAGATAGATAGATAGACAAATAGCTAGATAGTTATATAGATAGATAGATATAAAAATAGATAGATAGATAGACAGATACATAGATACATAATTAGAGAGATAGAAATATAGATAGATAGATATATATATATATATAGGTAAATAGATTTATAAAAATATAGATAGATAGACATATAGAAAAATAGAAAGATAGACAAAGAGATAGATAGAGAGACTTTTAGATTGATATACATATAAATAAATAGATAGATAGATAGATATAAAGATAGACATATAGATAGATATGTAGAAAGACAAATAGAAAGATAGAAACATATTTAGATAGGCATATAGGCAAATATATAGATAGACAAACTGACAGACCGACAGACAGATAGATAGATAGATAAATAGATAGATTGATAGATTCACATATAGATAGATAGATATTCAGATAGGTAGGTAGGTAGATAGATAGATAGAAAAATAGATAGATAGACAGATAAATAGATAGACAAATAGAAAGACAGTTAGATGTATAGATATATAGATAGACAGATAAATAGATTGACTATTAGAATGATAAATAAATAAATTGATAGGTAGATAGACAAATAGATATATATATATATATAGGTAGATAGACAAATAATGAGATATGCACATAGAAATATAGATAAATAGACTAATGACTAATAAACTTATAGATAGAAATACAGATAGATAGTTTGACAAATACATAAATATATATGATAGACAAATACATAGATTTATAGTTTGATAGATTGACAGATAAAAAAAGATAGATAAATAGATATGCATGTACACAAATAGGCAAATTAATAGAAAGATAGATAAATAGAGAGATAGATAGATAGTTAGACAAAGAAATAGATAGATAGACATATAGATAGATAGATTGATTGATAGAAACAAAAATAGACATATACACAAATATATTGAAAGATAGATACACATATCGATAGCCAGATTGTTAGATTGATAGATAGATAGATAAAGAGGAAGACATTTTGATAGATTGACATATTGAAATATAGACATTTAGATATATAGACAGATAGATAAATAGGCAGGTAGGCATATAGATAGATAAATAGATAGTCAAATGTATAGATAGACAGAAAAAGAAAGATATATATATCGACAGATATAAAGATAAATAGAAATATAGAGGGACAGATAGAAAAATAGATAGATAGATAGATAGAGAGCCACATAGACCAACAGATTAATAGATACATTCATAATACATAGATAGACATATAAAAATATTTACAAATAGACAAATAGACAAATAGACAGATAGAGAGATATACAGATAAATAGATATCCAAAGAGAAAGATTAATAGATAGATAGATAAAAAGAAAAATCTATAAAATATAGATAGTTAGAAAGAAAGAAAGATAGATAGATAGACATGTAGAAAGATATATAGATAAACAAAAGATAAATATACAGATAGAAAGATAAAATGATAGATAGATTGACTGATATAAGTATAGTCATATAGATAGATAAAGATATACATATATATATATATACACAAAGAGACATATCGAAAGATTGATAGATATATCAAAAGATAGATTTATCGAAAGATAGATTTATAGATAGTCAAATACATAGATAAACATATATGTAGATAGGCACATAGATAGATAGATAGTTAGTAGTTAGTCATTTGGCAAATAGATAGAAAGATAGATAGATAGAGCGATAGATAGATAGACAAATAAACAAAGAGACATATAAGCAGGATGGTAGATAATCTGAAATATAGATAGATAAATAGATAGATAGTCTTATAGATAGATAGAAAGATAGACAGATAGATAGATAGAGGTTCAAATAGACATATAGTAAAATAAATAGATAGAGTGGCAGATACACAAATAGATAGATTGATAGATAGTCGAATAGAATAATAGGTAGATAGATTGTTAGACTGATAGACAGACAGATACGTAGATAGATAGATAGATATATAGACTAATATACATATCAATAAATTGACAAATAGATAGAGAGATAGACAATCATAGCGAAAAGATATAGAGATAGATATGTAAAAAGATATACATATAGATAGAAACTTAGTTAGACAGCCAGATGGACAATTAGATAGATAGAAATTTAGATAGATATATAGAGAGATAGATAGATAAATAGACAGATAGATAGAAAGTTGACAAATATATTGACTAATAGATTGATAGATAAATAGATATATTGATTGATAGACATATAGACACATAGATAGACACTAAGATACACAAATAGATAGTCTAATAGGCAGAAAATTGATAGTTAGATAGAATTAAAGAAAGATTGATAGACCAATATATTGTAGATGATAAACATATAGAAAGGTAGATAGATAGATAGATAGAAAACATATAAATAAATAGACATATAGAGAGATAAATAGATAAATAGATTGATAGATAGATAGGTTGAAAGATAAACAGACAGAAAAAAGATAGATAGAAAGATAGTATAGTTAGAAGATAGATTGATAGATTGTTAAATAGTTAGATAGATAGACATATAGATTGATAGATAGTTAAATAGTTAGATAGATAGACAAATTGACAGATAGACAGATAGATGGATAGATAGATAGATAGATAGATAAATACATTGATATATATATATATATATTGATAGATTGATAGAAACATATATAGATAGATAGACAAATAGACAAATAGACAAATAGACTAATAGAAAAATATATAGATAGACATATAGTTATACAGATAGATAGAGAGACAAATATTGATATAGATATATAGATAGACAGATAGACATATTGATAAATAAATAGTCAAATCACTAGATAGATAGATAGATAGATAGATAGACAGATAGATAGATAGATAGATAAATATATAGATAGTCTGAGAGATAGATTGAGAGATAGACAGACAAATAGATAGA
Organism: Sapria himalayana; assembly: GCA_029783825.1. NCBI lineage: Eukaryota > Viridiplantae > Streptophyta > Magnoliopsida > Malpighiales > Rafflesiaceae > Sapria > Sapria himalayana. The sequence goes on from JAREIK010001763.1 coordinate 11,865, forward strand.
TAAATAGATACATAAATAGACATATAGATAGGTAGATAGATAGAAAAATTGTGATATATATATATATAGAAAGATTGGTTGATTGATAAACTTATTGACAAATAGATAGATATACAAATAGATAGATAGATATAGAGAAAAACTAATAGATAGATAGATAGACAGAAAGATAGATAAACAGATAGATTAATAGATAGATAGATAGACAGACATGTTGAAAATAATCTCGTTCTGATGTTGTAAAGAAGATGTGAGACTATATAAAAGAAAATAATCTACAGCTATGCCAACATTTATCATCTTCATCTCCCTCCGATGAGAATCTGTGGTGCTATTCTTCAATTTCAATTATTTATTAAATGATCCATCAGATAGGTGGAGAATAATATGTGATGATATGTTGAAAGAACTGCTCCAACACAATTCTTTCACTAGATTTGCAGTCTCAAAGCTTTTATCTCCTCACTTCTTGAAGAATGAATAGTGAGTAACTTGTGGGCACATGATTTTTGCCTATGTGTAGCTAACAGGAGGAGATTTTTCTGGTGGCATCATTGTTCTTAATTCTAGTTTTGTTCTTTGTTTGGTTGACTAACCTAACCATGATTCTTTGTAGGACATCTGATGTGCAAACATGGTATCAATTTTCGAAGATGACAACTTCAAGTGTCACATGTTCATATAGGTTTTGGTTTTTGATTTTGATTTTATTTTTGAATTTGATTTTGAATTTGATTTTGTTTTTGTTTTTTGAAATGTTTCTGCTATGAAATGAGAGATTTTGTATTTGTGTAGATACTATTTGAGCATTAAAATTGATGTAGTTTGAGCCTGCACTAAGATGAGGAGAGCCAGATGTGACTAGAAGAAAGCTAGATTACTTCCTTTAGTGCGAGCCAACACAAATTGATGCAGCCAAAAAATCTATCAACCAAAATATAACCCACACACTAAATCATTTTTTATTATTTTTTTTTAATTTTTTAGCACTATATTTATTTTGCACACTACAATAACAAACTACATGCATTCACTGCCCACACTATTTCACAAAGCATGCCACACTATATTCATATAACTACCCACTAGCTTTCCACACATGCATCCATTATGCACACTGCCACATGGCACATGCCACACTGCCACATGCCACACTGCCACATGGCACATGCCACACTGCCACCTTATTTGTGTCACACTACATACACATTAATACTGTTGCACACATGCACGTGGTGCATTCCATACTACCACAAGTGCATAGCAGACTTCCATGTAGTGCATGCCATACTACCACATGATGTGTCACCCTATTATTGCCTGCTAGACTACCATATGATGTGTTACTCTATTATTGCATGCCAGACTGCCACATGATGTGTCACCCTATTATTTCATGCTAGACTGGCACTTGATGTGTCAACCTATTATTGCATGCCAGATGGGTTGTGTTGTGATGCAATTATTAGTGTCTACTTTTCTTGATTATTAGTGCCTAGTTTTCTTACAGATGGATATCATTGGGTTGTGTTGTGATGCGATGTGAATTACACTTTTAGGGATGAAAAAATTTTTCAAATATTTAGCAAGCTAGATGTTTGTACATTTTCTCTTAATATTTATGATGAGAAAAATACTCTAAGCATTGTAACTGATTCCTCTACTCATTGTACACATGTTGCTACTATTGCTGCTACTTTCCATCCATAGGTACCACACTTGTCTGCTACTGTTGGTTTATTCCTTCATAGTGGTTTTATATTTTCATCTCTCACTTCAAAGCTATTGCTCAATTGAGTTTCACCTGGGGCACAAATAGTATCATGCAAGATTGGAGACTCATGCTTGGGGTCAATGGAAACAAGGATAACTTGAAATGGGCCCTGATAGCTACAATGGAGTTCGAGTAAATTTTATTAGTCATTTATATTTACTCTAGAGAATGACATTCACATTTTGAAAACACTTACTTTTATGTAGCCTAAATGTGATCTCATGAATATGAGCTTTGGTGAGCCCACTTTACATCTAAATTGATGTTGGTTTCTTGATCTTGTTAATGAAGTATGAGCTATAGCTATTAATAATTGATTCACATGTTGTTCTACATTCGGTGTATCTAAAACTATTTTTGTTTGCCCTAAATTATGAGTATGTGGTGAGCAAGCACCATGTATCTCCTGCCATGGCTGCTGATGCACATTGTGTTGTTTAGCCACATTCTGAAGGATTGGATGCATGCTAGATTAATTTTCATCGATATTGAACCTTGATGAAAGTTCCACTTTTTCTTGTGTGAATTTTCTTGCTTTTAAAAAATTACAATGATTAATTGGAGAACTTTGTTTTGGGTATGTACAGTTATGGCCCATCATCCCTTGTTTTCTTTTGCAACATTCTTGTTCTATCTCTTCATCATTTGGTTTGTCCTAGGGCACATGAATACTTGCAAGTTTCACGGAGCTGACCATCAGTTTTGTATGAAATAAAGATAAACCAATGTGGGAAATCAGGTTAGTGCCATCATTTACTTGTTAATTACCATGTGAAAGTGATCTGTTTTTGTGAAAAAGGAGATTGAAAACAACTTTTAATCTACATAAACCAATTCCTTCTTATTTGCAATATGCTCACCATTCTCATATACCATGGAACAAGGAAATTGGTGATGATTTGTGATCAAGTAAATATGATTAGGGTAGGTATGACCAAATTTAATAATTGAAATGGTTAAATATATTATACTACTATCCTTGGGTTTGTTTTTGGACAAATGGGCTGGGCAACCTATAATGCAATTTTTAGCCACTAGGTCAACTTCAACTACAATAGTCTAGGTAGCTGTCTTATTTTCTACATGGATTGGGTCAGAACCAGTTAAACCGAGAAAATCAACTGAATCATCATCTCGCCTAAGGGATGCCGCATAACCTGATTGTAAAATCTTGTAAAATAGCACTGGTTTTTAGTAGCTTTCAAATTTACTTGTATTGAATGTTGTGTAAATTGTAATGTAGTTTCGAATAACCAATAGAAATATCCAGAGGACTCTTGATAGATATTTATATTGATAGGTAGATAGATATAAAGATAGACATACAGACAAATAGATAGATAAACAGATAAATACATAGATTGATAGATAGAATGATAGACAGATGGATATACAGATAAATATATAGATAGATATATAGATAGACATATTGATAGATAGATTGATAGAAATATAGATAAATAGATAGATAGGCAGATAGATAGATATATAGATAGAGAGAGAGAGAGAGAGAGATAAACAGATAGATAGACAGACTAACAAATAGATATATAAATATAGATATATAGACAGATAAATAGACATATAGATAAATAGTAAGATAGATAGATATATAGATAGATAAATAGAGATATAGAGAGAGAGATAGATAGATAGATAGATAGATATACATATATATAGATAGCCATATAGATAGATAGCTAAAATAGATAGATATATATACAGACATATAGACAGACAGATTGATAGACAAACAGATAGACAAAGAGAAAAAAAGATAAACTGATAAATAGATAGATATATAGAAAGATTATTAAATAGATTGAAAGATAGATAAACATAAATTTAGAGAGATAAAATAATTGAATGATAGATAGATTGATAGATAGATAAATAGACAGATTGATAGATAGATAGATAGATATAAAGATAAATAAATAGATAGATAGACAGATAGAAAAACATATAGAAAGAAAGATAGATAGATAGATAAACAAATAGATAGAAAGATAGATAGACATAAATAAATATAGATAGATACATAGATTGATAGACAGATTAATTGACAAATATATAGACAGACAAACAGATAGATAGATAGAAAGTTAGATAGATAGATAAAAAGATAGAAAGATAGATGGATAGATAGATAAACAGTTATATAAATAAATAGATAGACACTTAGATAGATTGATAGACAAAATGATAGATTAATAGATAGATAAATAGACAAATAGATAAATAGATAGGCAGATAGATTCATATATAGATAGATAGATAGATAGATAGACAAACTTAGAGATATATAGATAGATAGATATATAGTTAGATAGACAGATAGATAGACATATAAAGAAATTGATAAATAGACATAGAGATAGATATATAGATAGATAGACAGATAGATAAACATATAGAGTAATTGATAAATAGACATAAAGATAGATAGATAGATAGATAGATAGATAGATAGACAGATAGATAGAAAGATAAATAGACACATAGATAGACACAAAGATAGATATATAGATAGATAAAAAGATAAATAGATAGATAGACAGATAGATAAATAGATAGATTGATAAATAGATAGATAGATGGATAGATAGATAGTAAGACAGATAGATAGATAGTTAGACATAAAGATAGACAGACAGACAGATAGAAAGAAAGATAAATAGATAGAAATAGTGATAAAAGGATAAATAGATTTATTGATAGAAAGATATATAGATAGACAGACATACAAACATATAGATAAAATGATTGATTGATAGAAAGATTGAAAGATAAAGAAATCGATAGATAGATATATTAATAGATAGATTGAAAGACAGACAGACAGACAAATAGACAAATAGATAAAAAGATTGATTGATTGATAGATTGATAGACAAATTAATAGACAAATTCATAGATAGATTGATAGATAGATTTATAGACAAAAATATATATAAATTGATAAACTAATAGAAACATATATAGATAGATAAATAGATAAATAGACAGATTAATAAATAGATAGATAAATAGATTGATAGATAACTAGATAGACACATAGATTGAGAGATTATATGACAAGAGATAATTAGATCAAAAAATAGATAGACATATAGACATATAGATAGACAGGTAGATAGACTGATAGATAGTTAGATGGATAGATTGAGAGCTAAATATACAAAAAATTAGATAGATAGATATAAAGAAGGAAAGATAGATAGATAGATCGATAGATAAATATACAGATAAATATACAGATAGATAGACAGATAGATAGTCAGATAGATTGATTGACATAATGATAGATAGATTGATAAACATATAGATATATGATAGATAAACATTTATGTAGACTTATAGATTGACAGATAGATAGATAGAAAGAAAGATAGACATATTGATAGATTTATAGATATATAGATAGGTAGATAGATAGACAGATAATTAAATAAATAAATATAGAAATAGATAGATAGATACATAGAAAGATAGAAAAATAGACAGACAGATCGATAGATATATAGATAGAGATATAGATAAATAAATATATAGGTAGATAGATAGATAGATAGACAGATTGATAAATAGATCAATAGACACATATATAGATTAGTAGACATATTCATAGATAGATAATCAGATAGATTGATTGATTAGTAGATAGAAAGATAGTCAGATAGATAGTCAAATAGATTGATAGATAAATAGATAGTTAGACTTATAGCAAGAAACATAGATATATATATATATAGAATGAATGATTGATTGATTGATAGACAAATTCATTGACGAATTCTTAGATAGATTGATAGTAAGAATTATAGACAGAAATATAGATTGATTAAAAAATGTTTAGATACACATATAGATAGATAGATAGATATATAGAGTGATAAATAGATAGATAGACAGATTGATAAACAACTAGATAGTCAAATAGATCGAAAGATTATAAGATAAGAGATAGATAGATAGACTAATAGATAGACACATAGATAGACAAATAGATAGATAGATAGATAGATAAATATAAAAATAGTTAGAGAGATAGAAAAAAAAGTGAAGATGATAGATAGATAGATAGACAAATAGATAGGTAAACATATAGATAGATAGCAGTTACAAAAATATATACACAATTTGATTGAAGATTAATAGAAAGATTGATATATATACATACATAGATAGATAGATAGACAGATAAATAGAAAGATAAATAGATAGATTTATAGATAGATAGATATATAAATAGATAGACTTATAGATATAGATATTGATAGATAGATAGTAGATAGATAGTTAGATAAATTGATTGATAGATAGATGAATAGATAGATTGATAAATAGAAAGACCGACAGAAAGATATATAGATAGATAGATAGAATGATTGATTTATATACAGAATGATAGAAACATTGATAGAAAAATGTATGGATTAGTTGATAGACAGATTGATAAACAAATAGATAGATAGATATAAAACACAAAAAGATAGGCATTTAGATAGACAAATTGAAAGTCATATTGATAGAAAAATAGATAGACAAATAGATCGAAAGATTATTAGATAGATATATAGATAGATCGATAGATAGACAAATAGATAGATAGACAAATAGATAGACAAATAGATAGACTAATAGTTAGACTGGTAGATACATATATATATAATTGTAATATATTTAGATAGAAAAATAGATAGATTGATAAATAGTTAAATAGATAGATAAACAAATAGATAGATAGACAAATAAAAAGATATAAAGATATATAGAAAAATTGATTATTTTATAGATAGAATTATAGAAAGATAGATAGATAGATGATAGATAGACATTTAAATAGACTTATAGATAGATAGATTGATTGATTGACAGATTAAAAGTCATATTGATAGACAAATATATAGATATTAAATAAATAGATAATTAGAATGATAAATAAATAAATAAACAGATAGATAGATAGATATATAGAAAGAAAGATAGATAGATAGGAAGATAGAAATGTAGATAGATAGACAAATAGATAGTCAAACAGATAGACACACAGACAAACAAATAGAAAGAAAGGCATACCAACAAATATACAGACAAATAAATAGATAAATAGATAGTATATAGGCAAATATATAGACAGTTTGATAGATAGATTTTAAGACAGGTTCATATATTGATTTATATATAGATTAATAGATAGATTTATAGATAAACTGATAGATAGACAACAAATGAATAAACAGACAGACACATAGATAGATAGATAGATAGACAGATATAGAGATAGATAGATAGATTGAATGATAGATAGATAGATAGATTGATTGATAGAGAGATAGATATAATTATATATACATAGAATGATAGACACATAAATAGAAAGATAGAATGGCAAATTGATAGATAGATTGATAGATAGAATGTTAAACATATAGACTGATTGATTGATTGATAGATAGATAATTAAATAGTTAGACATATAAATATATAGATAGATAGATAGATAGATAGATAGATAAACAGATAGATCTATAGATTATTACATAGATAGACATATAGATAGATAGATAGATAAATAAATAAATAGAAAGATAGACAGATAAATTGATAGAATGATAGTTTGACAGAAAGATAGATTGACATATTAATACACAGATAGATAGTTAGATAGATAGACAGATAGATAGATAGATAGACAGATATACAGATAGATAGATAGATAAATAGATAGAAAAATATACAGATAGTTAGACAGATAGATAGACAATTGGGTTGTCATATTGATAGATAAATTAATAGGCAAATAGTTCGACAAATAGATAGATAGATAAATAGACATGGTGATAGACAGGTAGATAAATACATAGATAGACAAATAGATAGACATGCAGACAAATAGATACATAGATAGATAGATAGACATATAGATAGAAAAATAGAAAGAAAAAAATTTAAATAGATAGTTAGATATAAAAGTTGTTAGATAGATAGTTAGACATATAGATAGATAGATAAACATATAGGTAGACATTTATTGACCGATTAATTGATTGATTGATAGATAGTTATATAGAAGGATAGAAAAAAAGATATACAAATAAATTGACTAATAGATAGCTAAATAGATAGGTAGATAGTTAGAAAGATAGACAAATAAATACATAGATAGCTAGATAGATTGATAACTAGATAGTTAGACCTATATATCAATAGATAGATAGATAGATAGACATATAGATAGGTAGATAGATAGCAGATAGATAGGTAGATAGATAGACAGACTGATATATATGTAAATAGATAGATAGATAGATAGATTGTTAGAGTGATTGATAGATAGATTTATACACAGAATGATAGTTAGATTGATAGATAGTTTAATAGACATATTAATAGAAAGATTGATAGACAAATTGATAGACATATAGATAGAGAAATTGTTAGAAAAATAGACAGATGGATATACAACTAAATAAATAAATAAATATATAGATAGATAGACAGGTAGACAGATAGATACATAGATACATAGATAGACAGATAGATATATAGATAAATTGATTGATTGATTCATTGATAGATAGATAAATTGATATATAGATAGACAGATAGATAGAAAAATAGATAGATATAAAGATAGATTAATATTTAAATAGAAAGATAGATGGAGATATGGACATATAAATAGATAGATATATAGATAAATAGATATGTAGACAAAAAGATCGATAGGTATATAGATATGCAGATAGTTAGAAAAATAGATAGAGAGATAGATAAATAGAGAGATAGATAGATATATAGATAGAAAGACAGATAGACAAAATGATAGATAGATCAGTCGATAAATAGATAGATATATAGAAAGATAGATAGATAGAGACATAAATAGATTGATAGATAGATAGATAAAGATATAGATAGATATACAAATAAATAGACAGATTAATAGATAAATTGTTAGATTGATTGATAGATATATTGATAGAGAGATTGATAGACAGATTGATAGATTGATTAATCGACAAATCGATAGACAAATAGTTAGATAGATTTAAAGATTATTAGACAGATAGATATATAGATAGATAAATAAACATATAGATAGAAAAATAGATAGACAAAAAGATATATAGATAGATAAATAGACAGATAGAAAGATAGACAAATAGATTGAATGATAGATAGATAGATATATATATATATATACAAATAATTAGATTGATAATTTAATAGATAGATACATAGAAATATATATTTATATATATATATATATGTTCATTCTTCTTGAAACGCTCTCAACTTGTTAGAGAAAGAAATAGTTTCCTATAGAGATAAACCTGCAATTGGGTAGAAGAAGAAGCAAGTTTTGAGATAATTGCAATGGAATTGGATTACTTAGTTAATAAGAAGTCCTTTTCTGATTTTATTAGAAAAACTGCGCCCCCTATCGCGAGCTACTCGCAATTTCAAGAAAAAAATATCAAGGAACCTTCGATATATTTCCCGGTCGAGAAAATTCATAAGTTCTCTGCAACTCACACACACACGCTTGTGGGAAAATTTTTGCATGGAAGGCCGCGTATTTATGATTTTAGGGCATTCTTCGAATCATTGAAACTCAAAACCTTGATTAAAATTGGATTGATTGATGAGAAGCATGTGTTATTACAACTCCATTCCGAAGAGAATTTCCATCGCTTATGGTTGAAAGGAGTCTGGTATATCATGGGATACCCCATGAGAACCTTTAAATAGACTCCAGAATTTAACACAAAGGAGGAGTCGTCGTTGGCTCCGGTATGGATTCTATTACCTATGCTACCGATTCATTATTTTGATAAATTGGCATTATATCGTATTGCGTGTGTTTTGGGCTCTCATCTTCTTCTTGATGGTGCTACAGCAACACTCTCTAGACCGAGTGTTACAAGAATCTGTGTAGAGGTGGACTTACAGAAATCTCTTCCTCATCGTATCTGGATTGGAAACACAAAAGGAGGTGGGTTTTGGCAAACTATTGTTCCAGAATACCTCCCTCCTTTTTGTGCATGATGTAGAATGATGGGTCATGCTATAGAGGTATGTTTGGTTAACAAAAAAAGAAACAAAAATAAACAGAATCTAGAAGAGAAGAAAAGAGCATTTGAAAGTAAAGGAGAAATGGTTAAATATCAAAAAAAACCTCAACCCATTGTCCAAACAGATATACAAAATAAAGAAGTTGAAGATCAAAAATTAATTGAATATAATAGGCAGTATAGTGAAGAGGAAAGAACAGAATCCATAGAAAATGCTAAAAGGAAAGAAATTATGAAAAAAATCTCATAGCTAAATAGGAGAACCAGAAATCAAATGAAAAATAAGAAACAAAAAAATAATAGCCGGGCAGTGCTAGTTGAAGAAGATTCAGATGAGGAATCAGAAATAAAAAACTTGACTTCCCTCTATATGGATGGGGAAGACAATGAGCAGAAAATTAGAATCAATAACGATGACATTAATATAGAAAAACTCAAGCTAAAACAAAAAATGGAAATAGAGATTGGGTAATTGAAGAACTAAAAATAATGGCCATTCAATTGTGTAGGGTTTGGAAGGATGAGAAGGAACAAGAACTAAACTCAATAAGAATACCTAGAAGCATGAAAAAAAAGCATTTGAATAAGGTATACGAAACTAAATGCACCACTAGAGCACATGCTAAATCCATAAGAAATGTATAAGTACATCTATTGGAATATTAGGGCAATAGCAAACCCCCCCCCCCCCCCCCCCCCCCCTCAAGAAATAGATTAAAAAAACTAATATATATGCATAAAATTAATCTAATTGCGATAGTTGAACCTATGGTGGATAAAGCTCATCTAAATTATTATAGAAATTTATTAGGATTTGAAAATGAGTATGCTAATAATAATGGAAAAATTTGGATCTTATGGAAAGATAACTTACATATAAAAATATTAAAAGAAACTAATTAATTAATAAACTTTAGCTTAAGTCAAGATGAAAATGAAATAATAACAATAATTTATGCAAAGAATAAAAGAGAAGAGAGAAACGAATTATGGGAGGAAATGAATAAAATTTTGATGGAAAAAAAGCCTTGGATTATCGGGGGAGATTTTAATATAGTTAGAAGCATTAAAGAAAAGAAGGGTGGTAGGACACCTAATAAAGGAGGGATGTCTCACTTTAATGATATAATAAATAAAACAAATTTAATAGAAGCTAAATTTTTAGGCTCACAGTTTACATGGTGTAACAACTGGAGGAAAAAAGGCATAATGTAGGCTAGACTGGATAGAGTTTTATTTAATTTTAAATGGCTAGATCAAGTTGGCTCTACAGAAGTGAAGCACTTAAACAGAACCTGCTCTGATCACAGCCCATTATTAATCATGATTAAAAAATCTACTCATATAAAAGGTTCCTTTAGATTCCAGAATTCTTGGTGTTTACACCATGATTATTTAAAGATGGTGAAACAATCTTGGAATAAAGAAACATTAGGAAATCCTATTCAAATATTAAATAATAAGTTGAGTAGATTAAAAGTTGAATTAAAAAAGTGGAATAAGGTTACTTTAGGAAATATAATAAAAAATATAAGAGATGCAGAGGAACTAGTATTAAAAAGAGAAATAGAATTTGAAAAAACTCAAAATATAGATAATAGAAGTGCTCTTAGCAAAGCACAAGCAGAATTAAATCTAAAAATATTAATGGAAGAGGTTTTTTGGAAACAAAAATCTAAAATTAAATGGCTTAAAGAAGGGATTAAAAATACAAAGTTTTTTTAAAAAAATAGCTAAGTTAAAATATCAGAAACATAGAATTAGAGGTATTAAAGATAATAGGGAAGAATGGCTTGAAAAAGATTCAGATATTCAAAACTATTTCACAAAATTTTTTGAAAACCAATTAAGTGGAACAAGAGAACTTAAAGGAAATTCACTTTTAAAAAACATAGAAAATAAAATCACCATAGAAGATAATAACATGCTTACTAAGCATCCAGAAGAAGAAATCAAAACAACGATATATAGTATGAACAAAGATAGTGCAGGTGGACCGGATGGATGGAACAACTATTTTTTCCAAGCCTGTTGGGATATAATAAACAAGGATATAGAAAAAGCACTTAATAGTATATTTTGTGGGGCTGAATTTGGAAAAAAATGGGGAAGTTTTCATATTATTCTTATACCTAAAATAGAGAATCCACATAAAGGAGAAGATTTTAGACCAATAAGCCTATGCAACACTATTTACAAAAGTGTTTCTAAAATTTTACAAAATAGATTAAATTCAATTTTACCTAAAATTATTTCTGAAGAATTAGCTAACTTTTTATGGGGAAAAAAAGAGGGCAAATATAAATTACATTGGAAAAATGGAGAGACTTATGCTACCCAGTTCAAGAAGCTGGATTGGGTTTTGTTAATCTTATGGATTTAGCAAAAGCAGGTGCAAGCAAGAGATGGTGGAGGTTGAAAGAAAATAACAGTATATGGTCAAAATTTATGAGGGCAAAATATTGTATTAAGGATGATATCAATAAAGTAAATAATAAAAATAAGTGTTCACAGATATGGATACAAATGCTTAAGCAAAAAGAATTAGTTGATAGATTTTCTACATTTACTAAAAAAGTATGGAAATGGAATTTAAGCTCGGACGGAGCATTCTCACTAAAAACGGTCAAAAATGAATTAAGAAATAAGTTAAAAGAACATAAACTATTCAAATGGGCTTGGAATAATGATAATCCACAAAAAATTAAAACTTTTATGTGGAAAGTTTTATCTAATATTATCCCAATTGACAATAATTTAAAGAAAAAAGGTATTAAACTCGTATCTATATGCGAGTGTTGCTTAAATGAAATTGAAACATTGGATCATCTCCTTTCACACGGGAGATTAGCAGCGGAGCTATGGAAAAGACTAGGTTTAGAAATGAATTTGAAATATGAACTTCATAACTTGAAACGTAGGCTTCAGAAATGGATTAACCTAAAAGTTTCTAGTCTAGTGCAGAAATGGATTAAAATTAATGTTCCATTATTAGTTATCTGGTGCATTTGGAAGGCTAGAAATAAAAGTAGATTCGAAGGTCATAAGATGATAATAGAAGATATCTGGAAAGATATTAAAGAAGAAACAAGTAAAATTTCAGAATTGTACCCTATAAATAGTCAAGGCTCGAAGAGGGATAAAGAAACTTTAATTTTTTGGAATCTAAATGAACATCAACCTAAACATTTTAAAGTAATATGTATAAAATGGGAAAACCACCACAAGGTAGGATAGCTCTAAACAAAGTTGATAGTTTCGATAGAGATATGGGCGAAGCAGGAGGTGGAGGAGTTATTAGAGACTCAAAAGGACGGCTAATATTAGCCTTCAGTAGAAAGATGCAAGCATCCTCGGCCGTTCATGCTGAGATATTAGCTTTAAGAAAGGGTATTAAGTTATGTAGAAAACTAGAAATTAAAAATATAGATATTCAAATAGATTCAAAAATTGTAGTTAATTTAATCAAAAAGCAGACTATGATGTGGAAATATGAAGATGACATAGAAGATATTTTAAATGATATAAAATTGTTAAACTTTTCTATAAAGCACATTCTCAGAGAGGCGAATGCATTAGCAAATATTTTAGCTAAAGAAGGAAAAAAGAAAGGTGATCAGGATTATAATGAAAAGAATTTACCAAAAAAATTTATTGTAATATTAAAACTTGATAGTAAAGAGTTTCCTTATATTAGAAAAAATTAAAATATTAATTAGAACTTTCCATTCAAATAGGAAAATAAGCCCGTATAAGAGATCACCCTGGTCCTGAGGGGCGATCGAGATAAGGTAAGTGGCTTTTGTTTTTCTGTTTGTTTTTTTCTGCTTTTCTATTGTTTTCTATAGGTAGAAAGAAGGAAGAAATTGAAATTAATTGAAATAACATCAGGGGACTGGTTTGGGAAAAGATAATGGTTTTATAGATATGTAGTATGCTCTACAGGTACATATTATTCTGCTTGTCCATAGTTTGATGGACTATTCTGATTAGAAGGCTAGATATGTTTAAATGGTATTGTTAGTAGTGGGTATTATATATGTTGGAAGTCTGTGCTATCTTTCTGGAGTTCTGTGTTATTAAGTGTGTGTTACTGGTAGTTTCTGGAAGTCTGTTTCTGTTGTATATAGGAAGTCTATATTAAATAGGTCCAATCTGTATAAGTTAAAGAGGATAGTGAAGGAATGAAAAGCAAAAAAATGGAAGAAAGCAGAACATTTCAAATAAATCAGAACTGCAATGGAGCTGTACCTGATGCTTCAAGTCATATTGATAATTGATCCGAACAGGGAAGGGGGGATACAAGTCAAATTGATAATTGATTTAAGTCTGATGCAATCTGTATAATAGATCTGATCTTGTGTAGGAAAAAAGTGCAGTGGAAGGAGTTAGCTAAAAATGCTGGAGGGATAATCACATTCAGATTTAAAGAGATAAGAAACTATTGAAGCACCGAAATATAGAAAGAAGAAAAATAAAGCTTATTATACTCATCGAAAGATTGTTAAAGCAAGACAAGGGATAAGCTATAATTATAAGGATAGTCATTAACTTTCAGAAGGAATTTCTTCTTGGACAAAAAGGTAAAGATAGGGGTCATAGATTAGCATAGCCATAGCACAAATAAAATTACTTTTTATTAGATTGGTCAAATGTATTTTATTTTATTTGAAGAATGGGTGTAAAAGGGCTAAGGGTAGATGATAGTTTGTATTAACGGTATTCCTCCGCCAAAAGAGAGGGTTATTATTAATAAAATAATATTTTAAATATATATATATATATATATATATATTAACAAATAGATAGATAGATAGATAGATAGATATATAAGTAGATATAAAGGTAGACAAACAAATAAATAGATAGATAGACAAATAGATTGACATACAAACAAATACATAGATAGATAGATACACACATAGTTTGACAAATAGTTCGAAAGAAAGAAAGATAGATAGATAGAGAGACAGATAGATAGACAGACATAAAGATAGATAGATATATAGACAGCTACTAAAAAGATAGCTAGACATATAGATAGATGAATAGATAGACATATTAATAGATAGATCAATAGATAGATAGTTAGATAGGTGTATAAATAGAAATATAACAGATAGATAGACAAAAAGATAGATTGATAGATAAATAAATAGTTATATAGATAGACAAATAGATAGACGGATAGTTAAATGGATAGATAGATAGATAGATAGAAAGATGGATAAATAGATAGATAGGCATATAGAAAGATGGATAAATAGATATATAGATAGATAGATAGATAGATGGAAAGATAAATGGATAGATAGATGGATAAATTAATGGATAGATACACAGATAGATAAATTAATAGATAGATAGATGGATAGATAAATGGAAAAATTGATGAATAGATTGTCATATAGATATAAGTATAGATAGATGTATATATAGATGGATAGATAGACGGATGGATAGACATATAGATAGACGAATATATAGACGAATAGATAGATTGAAAGATAGATAGATGAATTGAG
This sequence comes from Sapria himalayana, assembly GCA_029783825.1. Taxonomy (NCBI): domain Eukaryota; kingdom Viridiplantae; phylum Streptophyta; class Magnoliopsida; order Malpighiales; family Rafflesiaceae; genus Sapria; species Sapria himalayana. Next base: position 27,248 of record JAREIK010001763.1, read on the forward strand.
AGATGGAAAGATAGATGGATAAATATATTCATAGTTAGACAAATATATAGGAGACATAGATGGATAGATAGATGGATAGAAGATGGATAATTATATGGATAGATAGATTGATAAATAGACAGATAGATTGACGGATAGATAGATAGATACAAAGACATATAAATAGGTAGATAAATAGATAGATAAATAGATAGACTGATAGATATATAGATAGATTGATAGATAGATAGACTAACAGATAGAAAGATAGATAGATAAATTTATAGATAAAAAAAATTTTGACAGAAAGATATACAAATAAATAGATAGCTAGAAAATAGAGCGATAGATTTAAAACCATATAGATTGACATATAGATTTACATATAGATGGATAGAATAATAGATAGCTAGACAGATAGATAGACAACCATATAGATTGAAATATCGATGGATTGACAGATAGATAGATAGACAAATAGATAGATAGATATATATATATATATATATATATATAATAGAAAAAAAATAGATAGATAGATATATAGATAGAAAGATAGTTAGATAGATAGATCGACAAATAAATAAATAGATTTATGGATAGATCAATTCATAGATAGTTAGACAAATTGACAAATTGATAGATAGATAGATAGACACATAGATAAATAGAATGATAGACATATAGATAGACTGATTGATAGAGAGATATATAGATTGACAGATATGTAGATACTTAGATTGATAGAAAGATAAAAGATAGATAGATGGATGGATAGTTATATGGATAAATAGATGGATAGTATAAAAATAGATAGATACAGATATAGATAGATAGAGAGATAGACAATCGCATATATAGATAGATAGATAGGTAGATAAATAGACAAATAGATTGAAAGATATATAGTTAGATTTATAGACATATTGATAATTAGACTAATAGATAGGTTATTAGTTAGAATGATAGATAGATTGATAGACAGATTAATAGATAGATAGATTGAAAGGTAGATAGATAGATAAATTGATAGAAAGATAGATAGATAGCTTGACAGAAATATAGACAAATTGATATACAAACAAATAGATCGATAGAAAGAAAGATGGCTAGATAGATAGAGAGAAAGATAGACAAATAGATAGACAAATAGATAAATATATATGTAGATTTATATATAGATAGATATACAAATAAATAGATAGTTTTATATACATAATGATATACATTTAGATATATAAATAGATAAATATATAGATAGAAACAAAGATAGATAGATAAGTAAATAGTTACATAAATAAAAAGTGATACATAAATAGATATATAGACAGATATATAGATAGATAGTTAGTTAGTTAGAATGAAAGATATACATATAGTTTGACCGATAAATAGATTGATAGATAGATAGACTGATAAATAAACAAATAGAAGATGGATAAATAGATTGAAAGATTGATGAATAGTTAGACATATAGATAGATAGATATATAGATGGATAGATATATATTCAGATAGAAAGATTGATAATTAAATTGATAGATAGATTAATAGACAAATTTATTAACAAATTGACACACATATTAATAGACTTATTTATACATAAATTTATATACAGATTGATAGATTGATTGATAGTTTGATTAATAGACATATTGATAGACTAATTTATAGATAGATTGATAAACAGATTAATGACATATTTATATATAGATTGATAGATTGAATCATAGATATATTTATAGACATATACATAGATAGATAGATACATAGATAAATAGAAAGAAAGATACACAGATAGGTAAACAGACAGACAGACATATAGAAAGATAGATGGACATATAGATATATAGATAGATTTTTAGTTATTTAGAAAGATAGATAGATATATAAATATATTATAGATTGAAAGAAAGAAAGATATATAGATATATAAATAGTCAGATAGATAGATTTATAGACACATAGATATATAGATTGAAGGATAGATTAATAGATAGATAGATAGACAGATAAATGTTGGACATATAGATAGACAGATAGATAAATAAATAAATAGACATATAAATAGGCAGTTAGATAAAATTATAGATAGACAGAATACTAGACAACTTGATATACAAATTTATATACAAATTGATAATTAGATTGATAGATATATTAAATGATAGATTGATAGAAAGATTTATAGACAGATTAATTGATAGATATATAGATAAATAGAAAAATTGATAAACATAAAAATAGGTAGATAGATAGATATATAAACATATAGATAGACAAATAGAAATATATATATATATATATATATATATATATATATATATATATATATATATATATATATATATATATAGATTTTTAGATAGATACAAAGAAAGTTAAACAAAATGATAGACAAATAAAAAAATATTAATAAACAAATTGATAGGCAGATTGTTATACAGATTGATAGCCATATAGATATATAGAAAGAAAGATAGATAGATACAGATATAGTTAGACAGATGGTTAAATAGACAAATAGTTAGATGGATAGATAGATGTATAGATAGAGAGAAAGTTAGACATATAGATAGATAGATTTATTGATTAATAGATAGATAGATAGATAGGAAGATAGATAGATATATAGATAGATATAAAATCAGATTGATAAACAGATTGATAATTAGATTGATAGATAGATTGATAGATTAATAGAAAGATTTATTGAAAGATAGATAGATTTGTACTAAGATTTATACGTAGATTGATAGATATATTATTAGACAGATTGATAGACACTATTATAGAAAGATTGAAAGATATATTGATAGACAAATATATAGTTAAATTGATAGATAGATTGATAGACAGATTGAGAGATATATAGATATTCACATAGAAAATAAATAAATAGAAAGGATGAGAGTCAAGTAGGTAGACAGACAGGTAGATAGACATAGAGATAAATTGATAGATAGATAGACAAATTTTTAGATAGATAGAAAAATTTTTAGATAGATAGATAGATAGACATATATATAGATAGAAAGATAGATAGAAAGAAAGATAAATAAATATATAGATAGCTAGATAGATAAATATATAAATATGTATTTAGTTATATAGACACATAGATAGACAAATAGATTGTTTGATTGATTGATTGATAGTTAGATATATACATAGAAAGATATATAGATAGATAGACATCTAGATAGATAAATAGATAGATTGATAGAAAGATAGATTGACAGATATATAGATAGATACATAGACAAATAGATAGACAGAAAGAAAAAATAGATAGAGAGAGATGGATAAATAGACAGATAGATTGACAAACAGATATACATACAAATAAATATTCAGATATACTGGTACATAGATTTATAGACATATAGATAAAAAGACAAATAGATAGTCAATTAGACAACATATAGATATATAGATATATATACATATAAACAGATAGATAAATAGATAGATAGATAGTTGGATAGACAGATAGATAGATGGATAGATAGATAGACAAAAATATAGACAGATAGATAGACAAATCGATAAATAGTCAGATAGATAGATAGATAGATAGATAAAAAAATAGAAATACAGACATATAATAGATAAATAGACAGATAGTTAGATGGACAGACAGATATATAGCTATGATAGATAGATAGATTGATTGATAAATAGAGTGATAGACAGACAAATATACATATGGTCAGATAGACAAATATACATAAAGATGGTTAAATAGATAAAAATACAAATAGATAGAAAGATAGGTAGATAGACAAACAAATAGACCGAGAGATATATATACTGATAGATAAACCGATAAGTAGATAGAGAGATATATAGAAAGAGATAGAGAGTTAGACATATAGTTAAGTAAATAGATAGATAGGTAGTTTGATAGACAGACATATATAAAGACTGATAGATAGATAGATAGATAGACATAAAAATAGACAGACAGATATTTAGATAATATACATATTTATATACAAATAGATAAATAGATAGATATACAAAAAGATAGACATATAGATTAAAAGATAGAAATATATATAAATAGATAGATGGATAGACAAATAGCTAGACCTATAGATAGAGAGATAGATAGATAGATTGTAAGATAGATAGATAGACATATAGACTGATAGATAAATAGATTGATAGATAGAGAGTTAATATACAGAAAGATAGACATAAAGATAGACATATAGTTAAGTATATAGATTGATAGGTATTTTGATAAAGATATATTTATCTATATAGATGGGTAGATAGATAGATAGACATAAAAATAGATAGACAGATTGATAGATCGATAGACAAATAGATATACGAATAGATAGATAGATAGACATATAGTTTAACAGATAGATATATTTAAAAATAAATAGATAGTTATACAAATAGATAGACCTATAGATAGATAGATAGGTAGATAGATAGACAAATGGATAGATAGATTATTAGATATATAGTTAGATAGATAGATAGACAAATAGATATATAGATAAATAGATAGACAAATAGATAGATAGAAAGATAGATAGACAAATAGATAGATAAATAGAAATATAGACAAATAAATAGTCAGATAGATAGATACTTAGATAGATAGATATATAGATAGATAGATAGATAGATAGTAAAATAGATATATAGATAGATAAACATAAAAATAGATAGTTAGACAGACAGATTGATTGATTGATATATAAAAAATTAATAGATAGAGATATAAATAAACAAATTGATAAATACATAGATAGACAAATAGATAGAAAGTTAGATAGATAGATAGATAGATATATAGACACATAGATCGACAGATAGACAAATAGATAGGCAAACAGATAGACAAAAAGATGGACACATAGATAGATAGATTTATTGATTAATGGATCTATTGACAAATAGATAGACATATTGATAGATTGATAGATGGATAGATAAATAGATATAGATATATATATATATATATATATATATATATATATATAATTGGATAGATAGATAGATAGATTGACAGATTGGTAGATATTTTGATAGTTAAATTAATACACATATTAATAGATAGATAAATAGACAAATAGAGAGAAAGAAAGAAAGAAAGATAGATAGATAGATAGATAGATATACAAATAGATAGACAGAATTTCAGACAAATAGAAAGATAGACAGATAGAAACACACATAGATAGATCGATAGATAGAAATATATATATATATATATACAGTTAGATGGACAAAAAGATATAAAGATAGATAGACATATAGAATTGCGGATTAATTGATTGCTTAATTGATATATATATAGACAGATTGATAGACAGCCATATAGATAGATAGATAAAAAATATATAGACACACAGACATACAGATAGACAAATAGATAAACAGACAGATAGATAGGTAGACAAATAGATAAATTGGTAAATAGACATAAAGATAGACAGATAGTTAGATAGATAGGTAGACAGATAAACAAATTGGTAGATAGATAGGTAGATACACATATAGATATATAGACAGATAGACAAATAGACACATGTATAGATAGATAAATAAATATACAAATAGATAGGTAGACAGATAGATAGACAAAGATATAGACTAGTAAACAATGTGATAGATAGACATATTTAGAGAAAGAGATATACACACAAAAGGATAGACAAATAGATAGACAAATAGGTAACCATATAAATAGCTTGATAGATAGATAGATATCCACATAAACAGATAGATATATAAATAGATAGATACATAGAGAGATAGATAGACATAAAAAAATAAACACAGGTAAACATATATATAGATAGATAGATAAATAGATAAATAGATATTCAAATAGAAAGATAGATATACATACAAATAGACAGACTGATTGATGGATGGATTGAATGATTGATAGATTAATCAATAGATAGATAGATAGGCATATACACAAATAGATAGATAGATAAATCGATAAATAGATAGACAGATTGTGAGATTAATAAATAAATAGATATGTAGTTATATAGATATATAGATTGAAAGACATATTGATAGATATTTTTATAGACAGATTGATAGATAGATTGAAAGTCAAATTGATATATAGATTGACAGATAGATTGATAGACAGATTGATAGACATATTGAAAGATTGATAGATAAATAGATAAAGAGATATATAGATAAATAGATTGAAAGATAGTTTGATAGATAGATTAATAGACTGGTAGATTATAAGATTAATAGACAGAATGATTGGTAGATTATTAGACATATTGATAGATATATATATATATATATATAGATTGACATATAGATAGATAGACAGACAAATAGACTAACAAATAGACAGACAGAGAAACATAAAGATAGATAGATAGATGAATAGATAAAAAGATAGATAGATAGATAAATACACAATTAGAAAGACATATAGATAGATAGACAGATAAGATGAAAGGTAGATAGATTGATAGACATGTACATTTACAAACAGATAGATAGATAGTTACAACGAGAGATAGACAGATAGGTAGACATATAGAAAGATAGACAAATAGATAAATAGACACAAAGATAGACAAATAGATAGACAGATAGATAAATAAATAAATAAATAGAAAAAAGTAGACAAATATATAGACAAACATATAGACAGGTAGATAGACATATAGACAAATAGATAAACAAATATATTGACAAATACATAAATAGAAAGATTGATTGATTGACAGACATATAAATAGATAGATAAATAGATAGAAAGATAGATAGATAGACATATAAAGAGACAGATAGATACTCATATATAATGAAAAATAGATAGATAGATGACATACCGAGATAAAGATAGATTGATAGACCGATAGATGGACACATTGACAGGTTTGATAGACAAATTGATATATAGATTGTTAGACAGACTATTAGACAAATTGAGAGGTAAATTGAAAGAAGGGTTAAAAAATAGATAGATAGACATATAGATTGGCAAATAGATTGACAGATAGATTGATAGACAGATAGAAAGAAAGTTAGATAAAAAGAATGATAGATAGACAGATTTATAGACAAAAAGATAGACAGATATACATATAGATAGACAGATAGAATGACATATAGATATACAGACAAAAAGATAGATAGATATATAGGTATACAGATAGACATATAAAGAGAAACAGATAGATAGATAGATAAACATATAGATAGATAAACAAATAGATAGAGAGATAGATAGAATAGTATGCAAATAGATAGACAAACATATAGACATTCATAATTTCATATAGATATATAGATATATAGACAAATATATATACGCATAGGTAGATAGATAGATAGAGAGATTGATAGATAGATAAATAGATAGATAGATAGATAGACAGATAAAAAGATAGATAGATATATATATATATATATATATACCGATAGATAAATAGATAGATAGACAAATATATAGATAAATAGATAGATATATAGATAGACAGATAGTTAGATCGATCGATAGACAAATAGATTTACAGATAGATAAATAGATAGATAAATATATAGACAGACAGCCAGACAGATAGAGAGATAAACAAATCTATAGGCAAATAGATTGACAAATAGATAAACAAATAGATAATTTGATAGATAGAAAAATATATAGATAGATAGTTAGAGAGAAAGATAAATAGATATATAGATAGATATATACACATATAGATAGATTGATTGATTGATTTATAGATAGATAGATAGAGAGACGAATAGATAGACATATAGATAGACAAATAAATAGGCATATCAATTGACAGATAGATAGACAACTGAATAGAGAGATAGATAGATATATAGATAGACAGATAAATAGAAGATAGATAGGTATATAGATAGATAGATTAATTGATTGATATATAAATAGATAAATAGGCAGATAGATAAACAAATAGATAAATAGATAGATAGAAAGATAGATATATAGAAAGATAGATAGATCGATCGATAGACAAATAGATAGACAGATAGATAAATAGATAGATAGATATATAGATAGATAGATAGATAGATAAACAAATCTATAGGTAAATAGATTGACAAATAGATAATTTGATAGATAGAAAAATATATAGATAGATAATTATAGAGAAAGATAGACAGATATATAGATAGATATATACACAGATAGATAGATAGATAGATAGATTGATTGATTTATAGATAGATAGATAGAGAGACGAATAGATAGACATATAGATAGACAAATAAATTGGCATATCAATTGATAGATAGATAGACAATTCAATAGATAGATAGATAGACAACTGAATAGACAGATAGATAGATATATAGATAGATAGACTGATAGAAGATAGATAGGTAGATAGATAGTAGATTGATAGATAGATAAGTAGATAAATAGGCAGATAGATAAACAAATAAATAAATCGAAAGATAGATAGATAGATAAATATATAGATAGATAGATTGACAGATAGATAGGTAGATAGATAGTCAGGTAGATAGCCAGATAGATTGACAGATAATTATATCTATAGATAGATAAATAGATATATAGATAGACAAAAAAAAGACAGATAGATAGTCAGACAGATAGACACATAGATAAACATATAATAGACATATAAAAAATTGATAGACAGACAGACTGATAGACAGATAGAAAGATAGATATATAGACAGATATATATATATATACATATAGATTGACATATATACACATAGATATATATACATATACACATATAGATAGATAGATAGTTAGACAAATAGTTCTATAGATAGGTAGACATACAGATAAATAAACAAATAAATAGATAGATACACAGATTGGTAGCAAATAAATAGAAGCATAGATACAAAGATATATAAAAAGATAAATAGACATACATAAAGACATAGATAGATAGATATATATATATATATATATGGATAGATAGATAGACAAATAGATAGATAGATAGCTATATAGATAAATAAATAGATAGATAGATATATAGTCATGTCTATAAACATATAGATAGACAGATAGATAAATAATAAAGAGTCAAATAGATAGAAAGATTGATAGACTTTTACAAAGACAGATTATTACATATATAGATAAAAAGATACATAATAAATATATAGATGAATATATTGATAGATAGTTAGAAAGAAAGATATGCAGATAAATAGATAGATAGATAGACAAATAGATAGATAGATAAATAGATAGATAGACAAATAGATACACAAATAGATTTACAAAAAGATAGACATATAGATATATAGATAGATGGATTTATAGAAAGATAGATTTATAGATTGATTGACACATAGATAAACAGATAGATATATTTTTATATATAGATATTTAGATAGACAAATAGATAGATATAAAGATATATACAAAGATAGACTAATAATTAGATGGATAGAAAGAAAGAAAGAAAGATAGATAGATAGATAGATAAACATATACATTGACAAATAGATAGATAGATAGACAAATAAAAAAATCGATAGATAGATAGATATATAGATTGTCAGATAGATAGACAGATAGAGAGATAGATAGATTGATCGACAAATAAATAGATAGATAGACACATCGATAGATTAGTAGATAGAGATACAAACAAATAGACATATAAACAGGCAGATATAAAAAGAGATATACATACAAATAGATATACTAATAGATAGGTAGATAGATAGACAAATAGATAGATAGATAGCCAGATAGATAGATATATAGATAGAAAATATATAGATAGATTTATATATAGATTGATAATTAGATTGATAGATAAATTTAAACATAGATTGATAGATAGAAAGATAGATACACTGATTAATAAAAAGATAGATAGACAGACATAAAGACAAACAAATAGATTGACAAAAAGACATACAAATAGATTGACAGATATATAGATAAATAGATAGATAGATATATAGATATATAAATAGTAGATAGATAGATAGATGTGAGATAGACATATAAATAGATAGAGAGATAGATAGATATATATAGATATAGATATACAAATTTATAGTATTATTGATAGACAAATTGATAGAATAGATTAATAGAGATATATATATATATATACATATATTTTGACAGATAGATAGACAGACATACATTTAGATTTATAGATAAATAGATAGACAAACAGAATGATGAACATATAGATAGAAAGATAGAAAGAAAGAAAGATAGATAGATAGAGAGATAGATAGATAGAGAGGCAAATAGAAAGAAAAATAAATAGATAGATACATACATACATAGATAGATAAATAGAATGATAGACAAATAGAATTAAAATAGACAAATAGATACATAGATTGATATATAGATCAATTAGACAAATAGGCAGAAAGATTGATATAATGATAGACAGACACATAGATAGATAAATACACATATTGATTAATAGATTGATAGATAAATTATTAGATAGATTAATAGACAAATAGATAGATAGATGGACAGAAAGAAAGATAGATAGGTTGATAGACAAATAGATAGACATATATATAGATATATATAGATATATATAGTTAGATAGTTAGACAAAAAGATAGACAGATAGATAGTTAGTTAGATATAAATATAATTATAAATGCATAGGAAAATAGATAGAAAGATGGATTGATTGATTGATATAAATATAGATATATAGAATAGATAGGCACATAGATAGACAGATAGACATATAGATAGAAAGATAGATGGATAGTCATAAAGATAGACAAATAGATAAATTGATAAATAAATAGACTCATAGACAGAAAGATATATATATATATATATACACAAACAAATAATTAAATAAATGGACAGATAGATTGATAGAAAAATATACAGTCAAATATATAGACAGATATACAGATAGATAGATATCTATATAAATAGATACTTATATAGTAGATAGATAAATAAATACACTGATAAAAAGATCGATAGACATTTTGATAGGTACACAGAATATAGATAGAACGATATATATATATATATATATATATATATATATATATAAGGATTGATAGACAAATAGATAAAGAGACAAACACATTAATTATCATACAAATAGACAAATAGATAGCTAGCTAGATATATATATAGATAGATGGTTAAATATATAGGCATATAGACAAATACATAGATAGATATATAGAAATATAGATGGGCAGATAGATAAATAGATAGATAGACAGTAGAAAGATAGATTAATGATAGATTGATAGATAGATTTATTCATAGATTGATATAAAGATTGATAAAAAGATTGAAAGAAAGAAAGATAGATTGATTGAACCATTGAGAGATAGATAGTTAGACAGATAGATCGTTAGATCGACTAATAGATTGACAAATAGTAAGAAATATTGATAAACAAATAGATAGGCAAAATGATAAATAGATTGATAGATAGACAGAGTTTCAAAAAGATAGATATATAGATAGTCGGATAGATAGACAAACAGATAGATATGTAGATAGATAGATAGATCGATAGATATATAGACAGATAGATAGATAAATAAATAGATAAGTAGATAGATGAATATATAGTTAGATAGATAGGTAGACAGCTAAACAGACACAAAGATTGAGATAATGATTGATACACAAAGCAAAATAGATTGATTGGTAGATAAACATATAGATTATTAGACATATATAGACATATAGACATATAGATATATACATATAGATAAAGTGTAGATTGATAGAAAGAATATAGACATATATAGACATATAGATTATTAGACATATACATAGATAGGTAGATAGACATATAGATAGATAGTCAGTATATATAAAGATAGATAAATAGATAGATAGGTAGAAAAATAGATATATAGATACATATACAAATAGCTAAATAAAAAGATAGATAGCAGATTGATAGATACTCAAATAAATAGATAGTTAGACAGAGAGATAGACAGATAGACAGACAGATATATATATCGATAGATAGATAGATAGACATATAGATAAAAAGATTGATAGCCAGATAGATACAGATAGAGGATAGTTAGATAGATAAACTTTATATAGATAGTTAGATAGATAGATAGAATATTGATATAAGATAAATAGAATAATAGATTGACAGATAGATATAGATAGATAGATAGATAGCAAGATATCAATAGATAGATAAAATTATATAGATTGAGATATATGTATACATATAATAGATAAATAGATAGATAGAAATGAAGATAAAAAGACAAGAAGATAGATAGAAATATAGATAGATAGATAGATAGATACATAGATAGATTGATAGATAGATTGATATATAGATAGATATATAGATAAACATATAGATAGATAGATATATAGGTAGAAAGATAAATAGATAGATAGATATTTAGACAATATATAGACAAATAGATAAAAGTTAGACATATAGATAAACAGTTTGATTGACAAATTAATAGATAGATTGATTGACTGATTGATAAATAGATTGAAAGATAGATAGATTTAGTGATTGATGATATAGATAGTTAGATAAATATATAGAAATA
>JAREIK010001763.1:46671-70497 GCA_029783825.1 Sapria himalayana
AGATTCTTCATCCTCATGAGGCCCAGCCATTTTGAGTGTATGATGAAAATCTTTAAAATATAAAATTCAAAATAAAATTTAGTGTCACATTCAATAACGCATCTAATATGAAGTAGTAATTAACATTTGTTAGGAATATTCGAGATGCACCATTAGGAGAGTTTTTTCATGTCAGATGCATGTGTCACGTGATTAACCTAATAGTTCAAGCAGGTATGAAGGTGTGTTCCCTCGCGTTGGATAATATAAGTAATGCACTAAATATATTCGCACTCCTAGCAGACAACAAGAGTTTGGTAGTCTTTGTTTGCCTGCGAATTTTAAGAAGAAGAAATTCCAATCGGATGTGAGATCATTGTTGGAATTACAGATACCTGATGTTAGAATCATGTGTTAGATACGAACACGTGATATCTAACTACATCAATAGTAAGAGTTACGAACATATTATTGACGACACTGACTGAGCTTCAAAAATTTCTTTTATGAAATTCCTGAAGATTTTTTATGATACGACGAACATGTGTTCGTTGGTTTATACGTCCACGACTTGCATTGCACTCAGGTGCATATGCAATATTAGTAGCATGTTTAGGAAGTATCGAGCTGACCCTACACTTAGCCATATAGTTGTAGAGATGAAAACCAAATACTTGAAGTACTAGTCCACCGTTCCATCTCTTTATTGCCTCGCTGCATGCATGGACCCTAGGGTTAAGGTGGAAGGGGTAGAAAACACTCTGACTTACATTTCCTCGTGCATGAACTTGGAAGAGCCACCTGAAGGGTTCATTCACGAAAAGTTGACTGACCTGTTCACATACTACGATACTAGGTATGGTGGTGGTGGTAGTGAGACTGTGATTACGGACATGGATACCTTGTTCGGAGATGACGATTTTTCCATTCAGCTAGCGAGGGGGAAACGTAGGGGTGGACCACCACATAGGAGCGAGCTTTCTCGGTATTTAGATACCGATTACTGCTCAATCCTATCACATTCTGATACTAAGAATATTGATATATTACAATGGTAGAAATCATATGAGTCCACTTTTCCCGTGCTATCTAGGATGGCACGAGATCTTCCGACTCCTCCGATGTCCGAGCGTAACATTGGAGTCTGCTTTTTCTGTTGAAGTGAACGTGATTTCGGATAGGAAATTGAAATTACGTCTAGATATTGTTGAGGGCTTGGCTAGTTGATGTTGATGATCCATATGATACTGATGATGATCCATATTGTTGAGGGCTTGGCTAGTTGGCTAGGAAATTGAAATTGAAATTACGTCTGCTTTTTCTGGAGCTGGGACTAGGACAGGGACTACAGCTGCATCCACTGCAAAAGCGAAGGAGTTGATTGCTGATGATGATGATCCATATGATACTGATATTGATGTTGCAGTTGATGTTGCTCATGATATGCCGATTGACGATTGATGATGATCTACTGCTTTTTGATTTTGATGTTTTGTTTTTTATTGATTGTACGCATTATTTATACGTTACTTTGAAACTTTAATTTGTTTGGTTTAGACATTCGGTATCTAATGGCTGATTGGTCATTTTTCATTTGGTTTCCTTTTGTTTTTGTTACTTTTTAATTGTTTTTAACATAATTTATTGATTTATTTATTTTTTTGTTTTATTTTTTCATTTAAAAATTTATAACTCTATTATTTAATTCTAATAAATTATAAACTAATTTTATTTTAAAGTATAAAAAAAATATAAACTTTGTAAATTTAAAAAATTTTAAAAAATTTTAAAAAATTTTCATTTTATAATTTTATTATATTATACATTATCTATAATTTTATATATAATTTAATATATTATATAAGTGAACTAAAATTTTAAACTATAAAATTAAAAAAAAATTTTACCTGGCCCATATGGCCTTGTTTGGCCCGTACAGGCAGGTTAGGCCCGACCGGGCCTGGCGATTATAAACTGTGCCGTGCTCTAAAAATACGGGCCGGGCTGGGCCGGCACGACCCGTTTGACACCTCTAGATGACTCATAATTAACTCAATGCAAATTTTGTGATCATGCTCGCTATCGACCACAAAGTATTAATAGATAAAAGCTTGTGACATATAAGAAAATGTATTACTTTCAACTAACAACAAGACTTCAATAGTTATATGCTTCAGAAGCCACTACAAAAAGTATGGAATGGCATAATAATTATTTTGTAGAAGATGGTGTGATGTTTCATTGTTTTAATTCTCTCGCTTGAAAATATTTTAATGCTATGCATACCTAATTTGCAACTGAAAGCTGTAATGTCAATTTAGGCCCATGAACTAATGGATTTCAACCATTCGGGCAATATGTGAGTCAATATTCTTCATGGACTATTATTCTCATTCCATATAATTTGCCCTCATAAATATGTATGAAGGAACAATACATGATTCTAACAGTTATTGTCCCAGGCCCTAGAAATCTGAAGGACAAGTCAGATGTGTATTTACAACCTCTGATCTCTGAGTTACAAGCATTGGGAAATTGGAGTTGAAACTTATGACATATCTTGAAAGCAAAATTTTATGCTATGGAAAGCTCTCTTATGGACAATCAGTAACTTTCTAGCTTATTCAATGTTGTCTGGTTGGAGTACATCTGGCAGAATAGCATCATGGATGAATCATATACTTTTACCCTCTAGAATGGAAGGAAACAAACATAGTTTGATAATCATCGGAAGTTCGTTCCACTAGATCATCCATTTAGAAGAAATAAATATGCTTTTAGAAAGAATTGAACGACAACAGATCCACCTCCAAAAATTCTCTCTAGTGTTGAGTTGCTAAGGGAAATTGATGCTTTAGACTTAAAAAAAGTTACTGAGATTGGGGCAAATGATGCTAATGTTTCTGATAGAAAATTAACCGGATGGAAAAAAAAGTTAATTTTTTGGGATTTGCCATATTGGAGCAAAAATCTTATAAGACATAATTTAGATGTGATGTATATAGAGAAAAATGTGTTTGAAAATATCTTTAACATAGTCATGAATGTTGAGGGCAAAATAAAAGACAATGCAAAGTCTAGATTAGACTTAATGGAAATATGTCATCGACCAGGATTGCATGTTGTTGATTACAAGTTTCCAAAAGCTTGCTATACATTGACAAAAATAGTCGAAATGAATTGTGTATTTGGGTTCAGAATATCAGATTTCCAGATGGATATGCTTCAAATATAGCCATGTGTGTAGACACGAGGAAACATAAATTTTTTGGAATAAAAAGTCATGATTGTCATGTCTTTATGCAAAGGTTGATACCATTTGCATTTTGAGAAATACTTCCATCAGCCGTATAGCAAGTATTAACAGAACTTACCTTGTTCTTTAATAAGCTTACATCAACTGTGCTTAAAATAGAAGCTATGTTGAGATTAAAGTAAGAAATACCAATTATTATTTACAAACTATAGCGGATATTCACTCCTAGTTTTTTTGATTCAATGGAGCATTTGCAAACACACTTGGCATATGAAGCAAGGGTAGCAGGACCAGTCCAATACCAATGAATGTATACATTTGAAAGGTATGAAAATTTATGTTATACAACTACATTTACTATCATCAAATCATTATATTATATTAGTATTTATAAACTTATTGATTGGATTGCTAAGTATTTGCTGAAGTTAAAACAAAACACAAGGAATAAGGCCAAAGTGGAAGGATCAATATGCAATGCATATTTAGTTGAAGAAGCTTTAGCTTTTTGCAAGCATTATTTCAATCCAACACTCCATACAAGACATCGAAAGAAGCCTCGTAATGTTGAGTCCCATACTGGAGAAGGAAATGATTTCGATGGGAACTTGTCAATATTCACCCATCTCAATCAACCTTTTGGAAGACAAACAATATCACACATCAGTATATCTTGCTGAATTGCATTGAAGTTAAACCTTATATTGAGTATGCATCTTAACTCAACTCTTGCACTAATATTGTAATTTTTTAATTCAACTAATGAGTGTTCTATTAATAGAATATTCATTACTAAGTTACGAAAAAATGAGCCATACATTAATGATGCAATTTTTGATGTTAGACTCGATGATTTTTTCCTAGCATGGTTCAAGACATACGTAAGTTATTTATTGTTTTAGTTAGTTTATGGTAAAATGTCTTTTAACACACTCTTATTTGCAGGCATGTTACAATGTTAAGAACATATATCTTAAAGCTCTAGAAGATGGACAACTTCAAATAGTTAACTATTATAATGGATATAATGTGAATGGTTTTTGTTTTCACAAACTTCAAAGTGGAACTTCTAGATTTTCAAAAAATAGTGGTGTGTGTGTTAAAGTTACTAATTACACAATTGATGAAACTGACTACTATGATCAATTGCAAGAAGTCATGGAATTAGAGTACCCATGATGACCCATTAAGAAGACAATTTTATTTAAGTGTGAGTGGTTTGACATTACCCCAAATGGCGGGATGAGGATCCACAAGCAATATAAATTAGTGGATGTAAATCATACAAGATATGTATGCACAAGATGAACCATTTGTTTTAGCAAAGCAAGCACAAGTGTATTATTGCACATATCTAAGCTTAAAACATGATACTAGATCTTGGTGGGCTATTTGTAAAATCAAGGCTAGAGGGATGATTGAGATGCCTGCAGAGCGAGAAATTATCCAATAAGATACATTTCAACCAAAAACAAATAATGTTGAAGAATGTAGTTTACCGGTGAAAAATAAAACTATTTTGCTAAATGATCCGATAGGTGAAATGTTAGATATCGATGTAATGAAAACTTTCTCATGAAGATGATGAAGAAGAAGAATATGCTGAAGATGAAGAAGAAGAATGAAATGATTTAAACAATGATGAAAATTATGTTGTTAAGTTGATTGTTGTATAACCATTTAATTACCAATTAATATATATTGTATTTTGTTCTTATGCCCATGCAGATATGGGTTGAGGAGTAAGACGAGGATTTGGGATAAGGGCTAGAAGACGTGCTAGGAATGTGTTTCCTCCCCTAGTGCCCAAGTAGATTCTGAATCATTATAGGGTTCACCTACCATACATACATTTGCATAAGGTGCCATCATCCATAATACTACTACACCCACCTTGTAGACACCAGGTGATCGTGCATCATTATTTACACCACCACTTGTAAAAGATTCAAAACCTCAAGTAGTATCACTACTGAGTTCAACATTACCACTACTCATTAGTTCTATCTATTGTCCTTTCATTACATTCACTGATGCATAGAATGTTTTCCTTTTTTAACTATTTCACTTGAATTTTTTATGTTGACCAAATTAAGTTTTATGACTGCAATTATAAACTTTGTATGTTTACTTGAAGTATACACATCACAGAGAATATATCTAGAATTATCACTAATATCTTCAAGGATCATTTGCATATGATGGGTTATAATTGGAAGATGGTGCCTCATTATATCAAATATTTCTACTGGCAAGAGTTTCAAGTATGAATTAGGTATAAGATATATGTTATTTTATTTTATTTAATTTTTCTATATATTGATCAATAACAAATGTTTTTTTAATTTGGTCTTGAATTTTTTTAAATGTTTTTTAATAGTGTGGATAAGGTGGAATTGGAATGTGAATAAAATCAAGAAAAATGACAACATAAAAAAGCTTCACATATCATATACAATAAGACTTTATTTTTTCTTTCACAGATTTTCATTTTTGGCATTATATCAATTACTGAAACATTATCAGTGGGATACTTCATTAGATGCTCTAGTTAAGGTTACATGTCATAAAAGGGCTTCACGACATTATAACAATGATGTTAGTCAATGGAAAGATCATAGCAAACAACCGAGTTTAATCTCGAAGAGTATTTGGGAAG
Organism: Sapria himalayana; assembly: GCA_029783825.1. Classification (NCBI taxonomy): domain Eukaryota; kingdom Viridiplantae; phylum Streptophyta; class Magnoliopsida; order Malpighiales; family Rafflesiaceae; genus Sapria; species Sapria himalayana. The sequence goes on from JAREIK010001763.1 coordinate 52,566, forward strand.
ATTGGCAATGTTATTGGCAGTCACCAGAATTTCAGAAAAAGTCTGTCCAATGTCTATGAATATGATGAGTGAGATTGTAGGTGATGGCAAAGGACCTTTGCGACATACAGGTAATTCCTTAACTCATAGGGAGCATGCTAAACGTTTGACACATATATTAATAATTATTTATATTTTATTTAATGTTTTTTAAAAACTTGTTTTATTATATTATACTTTTAAAATTTTTGGTGGCCAAGTTAAAGCGTCCTCCTCTTCCACATGAGCTCCTAGAACAAACTCATAGGAGGAAGATAGATAATCAATTTGTAGATCTGAAGTCTTAGGAAAACTATGTAAGTGCAATCTTTTTAGTCAATTTGTTTGTAATTTTTTTAAAGAAAAATGTATTACTAATGTTTATATATTTCAGGATCATGTAGTTTCAAGGTATGAGGCTGAGACCGCAGCTATAAGAGAGGATGTATCTTCATCTCAATCAGTTGATGCAAAACAAATCTATCTAGATGAAGTTGGGGGATTCAAGAAGAAATAAGTATATGGCCTTGGATCGATGGGATCTGTATGCCTACAATATCAAGTATCATTTAGTTCTATCAATATGCTTTTAACTAGTCAACTAGTTCATGAATCTTAGACACAGTCAAAAAAAGATAGTTGAATCCAAGCTTAAGAAAAGGAGATGAGTGTGGTGCATGAGCAAATGATGCAGTTGTAGATGGAGCATGTACAATCCGTGCACATTCTCACTACAGCATTTCATGCATAGATTTTAGAGCTTATTAGGGGTCTGCCTATTCAACTAGCCATTGCTCTAGAGATAGATGTACCTACTACTGAAAGATCCAACTAATTGTTAGACATTTTTATTATTAAACTATTGCACAAAGTAACTTCAAACTAAAATTGTGGTTGAATATGGTATATGAAACTATTAACTATTAGTTATCAAAAAATGTGTGTTGCAATTTATATTATGGTACATAAAATTTTGAATCTAGTACAATAAATTTCGAATAATATAAAAAATATTGGAAATTAAAAAATTTAACAAAAGTAAATGAAAATTGGAAAAAATAATTCCAATTGATTATGCGATGGATTTTGCAATAGATATTCTATTGAAACTAAGTAAGTTTTAGAAAGAATATATTAGTTTAAATGCTGTTACAAAATAGTAATGGAATTATAATAAAATTACAACAAAATATTTTTCAATGACTCATAATGGTTTCAAATATGTTGTAAAGTTACAATAAAATTAAAATAGACATTGTAATGGTTGGTAATGAAATGGTTGCTGATCTATTACAAATTTGCAATAGAATTGCAATAGAATTAACACAATATAATTTGGAATGACTCATAGTGGTTGCAACTCTATTGCAAAGTTGCAACGGAATGACTAATAGAAATTTTAATGGTTATTAATGAAATGGTTGATGATCTATTGCAAATTAGAAGCAAAATGGAAACAAATTTAGCTTATCCATTGTCTTAATTTTCAGGATTTAGCAACTGAAGTTGCAATGGATGTAAAATGCATTGCAATATAACAATAGAATTATTGTGTTGCAAATATGTTAGTCTTTTGCAACTGAATACCAAAGTGTGCAAAATTGCAACAAGGTTCTTTGAAATAAAAAACTTTTGTTGCAAATACATTGCTAATAGATATTTGCAATGAATTTTTATGGGTTTGCAATGGACTTGCAACAAAAAATTCCATTGCTAAACTGTGATTTTCTTGTTTTGACAAATTGATAGACAAATTGATAGATAAATAGATAGATAGATAGGTAGATATATAAATATATAGGTAGATAGTAGATAAATAGACAAATATATAGACATATAAATAGATAGGTAGGTAGGTAGGTAGGTAGGTAGATAGGTAGGTAAATAGATAGATAAATAGATTATTAAACAAATAGATCGAAAGATAGGTAAACAGATAGATAGACAAATAGATAAACAAATAGATAGATAGATTATTAGATAGAAAGATAGATATACAGATAAACAGATAGATGAATAGATTATTATATAGATAATTATACAAATATATAGACAGTTAGATAGACATATATATATATAAAGATAAATTGATAGATAGATAGACAAATAAATATACGGATTGATAGATAGACAGAGACAAAGACTAATAGATAGTGAGATAGATAGAGAGATTGACATATAGATAGCCAAAAAATAGACATATAGATAGACAATTAGATATACAGATAGGTAGATATATAGATAGATAGATATATTGAGAGATAGATAAATAGATAGATAGTCAGATAATTAGATAGATATATAGATATATTATTAGATCAAAAGATTAACAAATAGATAGATATATAAACATATAGATAGATAGATAAATAGAGTGATAGACATATATATAGATAATTAGATAAATTTATAGAAAGATAAATATATAGAAAAATAAAAAGACATTGATAAATAGATTCATAGATTGATAGATAGACAAATACATAGATAGATTGATAGAAAGAATGATAGATAGATAGACTAATTGGTAGACATATTAATAGAGATATTCATATAAAGATAAACAAATTGATTGATATACAGATAGATTGATTCATATATAGATAGATAGCCAGATTATTATATAGTAAGATAGATGGATAGATATGCATATAGATAGACATATAGGTAGATAAATAGATAGACAGATAGATAGGTAGATTGTTAGATAGATAGATAGATAGATAAAAAGATATACAGATAGATAGGTAGATTGTTATATAGATAGATAGATAGATAAAAAGATATACAGATAGATAGGTATATTGTTAGATAGATAGATAGGTAGATTGTTAGATAGATAGATAGATAGATAGATAAAAAGATATACAGATAGATTGACAAATAGATAGATAAATAGTTAAACAGATACTTAGATAGATAGATAAATAGATAGATAGAATGATAGATAGATAGACAGAATGATAGATTGATTGATAGACAAATTGATACATAGAAAAATAGACACATAGATAGACAAGTAGATAGATAGATAGACAGATAGACAAATAGGAAAAAAGAGAGAGAGAGAGAGATATATATATATATATATATATATATATATATAAAGATAGAAAAATATATAGATAGATAGATAGACAGATAGACAAATAAATAAATAGATGGATAGCCATGCTGGCAGTCATGTAGGGAATCATTTAGGTAGGCAGGTAGACAGACAGACAAATAGACATTTAGACAAATAAATAGATAAATAGCTAGATAGACATATATAGAAATAAATAGATAAAAAGATAGATAGTCAGAAAGATAGACAAAATGATAGACAATTTGATAGATAGATTGATATATAGATTGATAAATAGATTAATAGACAGATAGATAGATAAAAAATTTGATAAATAGATAGATAGATAAATAGATATATAGATAGATAGATAGATAAATAAATAAATATATAAAGAGAATGATAGATAGATTGATAAAAAGATGGATAGGTAGATTAATACACAAATAGATTTACAGATTGATAGAGAAATATATAGATAGATAAATAGACATAAAGATAGACATACAGATAGATAGATAGACAAATAGATAGAAAAATAAACAAATAGATAGATAGATAGATAGCCAGAAAGATATACATATAGACAGGTAGTCAGGCAACTAGAAAGTCATATAGGTAGGTAGGTTAATAGACATAGAGATAGATAGACAGATAGAAATATAGACACATAAACAAATAAAAAAATAGATAGATAAATAGACTGACATAAAGAAAGATAGATAGATAGATAGAAAGATAGATGATTTGATATGCAGATAGATAGATAGATAAAAATATTTATAAAAAAATAGACAGACATATAGATTGACTGATAGATAGATAGATATATAATAGATAGATAGAGAATTAGATAGATTGATTGATAGATTTATAGATAGAAAGATATATAGATTAATAGATAGATTTAAAGACAAATTGATAGAAAAATTTATAATTAGAGTTATTGAAAGATTGATAGACATATTGATAGAGAGAATGATAGATAGATTAATAGAAATATTTATAGATAGATAAATAGTTATATATATAGATTGACATATATATAGACATATAGATAGATAGATTATTAGACAAATAGATATATAGATAGATACATAGATTGATTGTTAGATAAATAGATAGATAGATAGACAGCTAAATAGACATATAAAAAGACTGATAGATTGACAAATAGATAGACATATATATACACAGATAGATAAATAGAATTGTAGATAGATAGATAGAAATAGAGTTAGATTTATTACAAATAGATAGACGGATAGATTAACTATTAGAAAGACTTATAGATAGATAGATAAATAGATAGAAGATAGATAGGTAAATAGGTAGACAGATTGATAAACAAATTATTAGATAGATATATAGACAGATAGAAAGATATAAAGAGAGATAAATAGATAGATAGACAAACAAATAGATAGACAGAAAGATACACAGATAGATAGATAGATAGATAGATAGATAGACAAATATAAAGATAGATAGACAAACAGTTAGATATACAAATATATAGACAGATAAATAGATAGATAAACACATACATTGATAGATAGACATATAGACAGATAGATACATAGATAAATAGACATATAGATATATAGAAAGATAGAGAGATAGATATATAGATAGGTAGATAGATAGATTGATAGACATACAAGTAGATAGGTATATAATAGATAAATAGATAGATAGAAAAATAGATAGATAAATAAATAGACAATTAAATGGACAGATACTTAAAAAGATACATAGATAAATTGAAATATAGATAGATAGATAGACTTACAAATAGATATATAGATATATAGATGGATAGTCAAACATATAGAGAAAAATATAAATTGATAGATAGATAGATAGACAGATAGATAGATAGATATATATATATATATATATATATGTAGATAGATAGATATACAGAACAATAGATAAATAGATAGATAGACAAATAAATATATAGATTGATAGAAAGATTGATAAACATATTGAAAGAAAGCTTGATAGATAGATTGATAAACATATTTATAGTCAAAATGATTGATAGATTTATAATTAAAAAGATATACAGATAGTTAGACAGATTGATAGACAAATATATATACAAATAGATAAATAGAAAGATAGATTGATTGAGAGAAAGATAGATAGATAGATATATTGATTGATTGATAGAAAGATAGATAGATAGACAAATAGATTATCAAATTATTAAATATTTAGAAATATAGATTATTAGATAGATAGACTGACAAATAGATAAAATGATAGATCGACAAAAAGATAGATAAATAAATAGATAGACAAAAAGTAAACACATAGATAGACACATAAAAAGATAGATAGAAAAATATATAAACATATATATAGGTAGAGAGATATATAGATTCACAAATAGATAAAAAAAATAGACAAATTTTAGATAGGTACTTAAGATAGATAGAGACTTAGATTGATAGATAAATTGATAGATAGATATATAAAAAGTTAGACACATAGATAGATAGATATATAGATAGATAGATAGATACAAATATAGATAAATAAATTAATAGATATATTGATAGATAGGTATAAAGTTAGATTGATATATAGATGGAAAAATAAATAAATAAATATATATATATATATATAGATTGCTAGACAGATAGATAAATAGATAGATAGACATATTGATAAAAATATTTATAGGCTGATTGATCGAAAGCTTGATACATAGATTGATAGAAAAATTGATTGACAAATTGATAGATAGAAAGATAGACAGATTGATTGATTGATTGGTATTCAAATCGATAAACAAATAGATAAATAGATAGATAGATAATTAGGTAGGTAGATAGATAGATATATAGATAGATATATAGATAGTAATATTATTATATAATTATATACATAGATTATTAGATCGTTAGATTCATAAATATATAGTCTTTTAGATCGACATATAGATAAAGATATAAATAAATAGATATATAGATATAAAAATACACAAATAGATAAACATATAGAAACATTGATATACAATTATATAAATAGATTAATAGATAGATTCATAGATAGAATGATAGAGAGATACAGATTTGAACAAAAGATATATAGAAAAAAAGTCATATAGATATAAAGATAGATGAATAATTGATAGACTGATTGACTAATTGATAGATATACAAATAGATCGATAGATTATTAGATAGATAGATAGAAGGTTAGATATATAAAAGGATAGACAAATAGATTAATTGAAAGATAGATAGATAGATAGATATATATATATATATATATATATATATATATATATATAGAAAGATAGATAGATTGATTGATTGATATGCTAATTGATTTACATATTGATAGAAAGTTTGATGGATAGATTGAAGACATATTAATAGAAAAATTGATAGATATATAGATACATAGATTGATAGACATATTGATAGTCAGATAGATATATAGATAGACCGAAAGATTATTATAAAGATTAATAGACAAATAGATTGATAGATATATCGACATATAGATAAATAGATAGATAGATAGACAGATATATAGGTAGGTAAAAAGATCGATATAAAGATTGAGAGATAGATATATATATAGATAGAGACATAAGTAAGCTATTTTATTGATAGATAGACAGAAAGATAGACAGATTAATCGATAGGTAGATAGATAGACATATAGATAACCAAAAAATAGACATATAGATACACAAATAGATAGACAGACAGACAGATATATAGATAGACAGACAGATAGATAGATAGATATAGAGATAGCAAGATAGATTGATAGATAGATGGATTGATAGATAGACATATAGATCGACAGCCTATTAGATAGATAGATAGAAGGATAGATAAAATATTAGATAGACACAGATAAATACATATTTAGATATGTAGATATATAGAGAGATTGATAGTTAGATAGATTCACAAATAGATACACAGATAGACAGATTGATAGATTGATAGAAAGCTAGATAGGTTGATAATAAATATATAGAATGATAAATTGATAGAGATATAGATTGATATACAGTTAGAAAGACTTATAGATAGATAGGCAGACAAATATATTTATAGTCAAATAGATAGATAGACAAACACATAGATAGATAGATAAATAAATATATAGATAGATTGTGAGATAGATAGACAAATAGATAGATAGAAAGATACCTAATTATATAGATAGATATACAGATAAATACCTAGATAGATATATATATATATATATATATATATATATATATATATAGACATATAAATAGACAGATAGATAAACACATATATAGATAGATATAGCAACATATATATAGAAAAATAGAGAAACATATAGATAAACAGAAAAATTGAGAGATATATAGATTAAAAGATATATAGGTAAATAGATTGATTAATATATAGAAAGATAGACAGATAGATAGACAGATAGATAGACAGATAGATAGACAGATAGATAGACAGATAGATAGACAGATAGATAGATAGATAGACAGACAAATAAATAGAAAAATATATAGACAAATAGATAGTCAAGGAGATAAATATTTATTTTTATAGATAAAAAGATAGATAAATAGATAGGTAGATAAATAGAACGATAGAAATATAGATAAATAGACAGATAGATAGTTAGGCAGGCAGTCAGGTAGGTAGACAATTAGGTAGGTATGCAGATAGAAAAAAAAATAGATAGATAAATAAGTAAATAGATAGATTGACAGATAGACAAACAACCAGATTTACAAACATATAGACAGAAAGAAAAAAAAACATATTGACAGATAGATATACATTTTGATAAACAATTTGATATATAGATGGATAGATAGATTTATAGACAGATACATTGAAAATAGGTAGGTAGATAGATATAAATAGAGATTAATATATAAAAAAATAATTAGATAAATAGATAGAAAGAAAAATAATTAGATAATATAGTTAGACTGATAAATAGACAAATAAATTGATTGATAGATAGATACAAAGATAAATAAATAGACAGATAGATAGACATATAGAAAGACAAATATATAGATAGATATACATAAAGATAGATAGATTAACAGATAAATAGTCACATAGATAGATATATATAAATAGATTGACTGATAGATAGAAAGAATGATCGGTTATAGATAAATAGATAGATCAATACATACATACATTCTTAGATAGATAGACAGATATATATATATATATATACACACACACACATACACATATAGATATACATAAAGATAGAAAGTTAGACAAATTGATTAAGAGACAAACAGACAAACAAACAGACAGACAGATAGATAGGTAGGTAGGTAAGTAGGTAGATAGATAAAAAGATAAAATCCATACAAAAAGATAGATAAATAGATAGATAGATAGATATATAGATATATAGATATAAATAAAGATATACAGAAAGATCAACAAAAATATAGAGAGACAAACATATCGATAGATAGATAGATACATAGATACGTAGATAGATAAATAGTTAGATATTCATATATATAGATCGATAGATAGATTGACAGATAGTTACACAAATAGACTAATATTAGACAAACAATGAGACAGACAGAAAAATTGGCAGAAAGATATAAAGATATAAAGATGTAAAGATAAATGGAGAGTTATATAGAAAAATAGACAGATTAATAGACAAATTTATAAACACATTAATAGACATATCGATAGATAGATAGAATGATTGATAGATAGGCATATTCTTAGACATATTTAAAGAGAAATTCATAGACAGATTGATAGATATATTAAAAGAAAGGTAAATTGGCAGAATGATTGTCATATAGATAGATAGATACACATATAGATAGACGATAGATAGACAGATATATCGATAGATTATTAGCCAAATATATAGATAGATAGATATAACAAAAGATAGTTAAAATGATAGTCTTAAAGACAGACAGATAGATAGACTAATAGATAAACAGATATATATGTAGATATATAAAAAAGATAGACATATAGATAGAAAGAAATATAGACATTTTAATAGATAGAAAAATAGACATACAGACAAACAAATAGATAGATAGATAGATATACAGATAGATAGACATAAATATAGATAGATTGTTAGACAAATAAATAGCTAGATTGATAGTTAAATGATAAATAGATTGGTAGCAGATAGATTGACTGATAGACAGACAGATAGTTAGATAGATAGATATACATATAAAAAGATAGAAAGATAGACATTATGAAAGATATAAAAATAAATAAATAGACAGAAAAATAGATAGATAGATAGATAGACTCATAGATAGACAAATTTTTAGACAAATAGATAGATAGATTGATATATAGAATGATAGATAGAATGATAGATAGATAGCTAGAAAAACATATAAAAATGCACATAGATAGATAGAAAAATAAATAAATATATAGATAGACAAATATCAGACATATTTATAGATAGATAGACAAATAGATAGACAAATAATTTGATAAATAGATAATAGATAGACATTCATATAGATGTATAAAAAGATAAATAAATAGATAGATAGAATGATAGACAAAAAGATAGATAGGCAGATAAATAGATAGATAAATTGATCGATAGATAGATAGACAGACAGACATATAGACAGATAGATATACAAATAGACAAATAGATATACAAACTGATAGACGAATAGATAGATTGATATATAGATAGATAAATAAATAGATAAATAGATAGATATATAGATAGACATATAGTAAATAGATAGATATATAGATATATTGATGGATAGATTGACAAATATATTCATAGATATATAGACAGATAGATAGACATATCGATAGATTTAAAGATAGACAGATAGATACACAGATAAATACTACATGAAATTGTCTGTTTAGCTATGGAAATTTAGTAAGGCAAATAATCCCTAGCTAATTTGTGAAGGATCATCTAAGGAATAGCAAGAGATGTTTGATTTTATTTTGAATGAAAAATTTGTGATGGATTTGTGATGGATTATAATGGAAATTTTCTATTTAAAAAGATTTATAGCTAGTATTGTCATATATTTTGACACAAAGAAAGGTGCTAAATTTAGCAACATCTTTAGAGCTGAATCTTCCCTAGTTAATTAGATCAAGATAAAATCCCTCACTAAACCATTATCTTGAAAATTTTTTTTACAATTATATATTTATAGCAAATGATTTGTCCTTAAATAATAATTTTCATAAAATATATACATTTAGTTTTGGAATTTTTGCTAGCTATTTATAGATAGACAAATAAAATAATAGATAGATAGACAAATTATAGACATATTTATAGATAGTTAGACAAATAGATAGCTAGATAGATTGATAAACAGATAATAAATAGATAGGCAGATAGATTTTTACAAAGATAGACATATATATAGATGGAAAGATAGACAAATAGATAGATAAATAGACAGACAGATAGACAGACAGACATACAGATAGATCAATCAATAGGTAGATAGATAGATAGATATACAAATAGATAAATAGATATACAAACAAACCGACAAATAGATAGTTAGATAGATAGATAAACATATAGATAGATAGATAGATAGACATATAGATAAACAAATAGATAGATTATTAATAGATATATTGATAGATATATAGACAATTATATTCATAGATATATAGATAGAAAGATAGATAGATAGATACACAGAATAGATACTAAAATAAATTGTCTGTTTAGCTATGGAAATTTACCTAGGGAAATTATCCTTAGCTAATTTGTGAGGAATTATCTAGGGAATAGCAAGACATGTTTAATTTTACTTTGAATGACAAATTTTTGGTGGATTTGTGATGGATTCTAAATGGAAATTTTTTATTTAAAAATGTCCCTAGCTAATATTGTCATAGATTTTTGCACAAAGAATGGTGTTGGGTTTAGAAATAGCTTTAGAGATGAATCTTTCTTAACTAATTAGATCAAGATAAAATCTCTCACTAAATCTTGATCTTGAAAATTTTTTTTAGAATTATATATTTATAGCAAGCGACTATATATTTATAGACATATATATAAACAAATAGATAGATAGAAAGATAGACATATAGATAAACAAATAGATATATAATTATATTTATTGATAGAAAGACAAATATATTAATAGATATTTAGATAGATAGATAGACATATAGATAGATTGAAAGATAGACAGATAGATACTACAAGAAATTATCTATTTAGCTGCGAAAATTTAGCTAGGGAAAAATCCCTAGCTAATTTGTGAGGGATTAGCTAGGGAATAGTAAGAGATGTTTGATTTTACTTTCAATGACAATTTTCTGATGAACTTGTGATGGATTATAAATGGAAATTTTCTATTTATAAATATCCCTAGCTAATTTTGTCATATATTTTGGCATAAAGAATGATGCTAAATTTAGCAATATCTTTAGAGATGAATCTTCCCTAGCTAATTAAATCAAGATAAAATTCCTCACTAAATCATTATCTTGAAAATTCATTTTACAATTATATATTTATAGCCAACGATTAGTCCTTAAATAATAAATTTCACAAAATATATACATTTAGCTTTGGAATTTTTTCTAGCTATTTACTTCATGATTATTTCCGTCGTTAATCTATAATGAATTATTATATATATATATATATATTATTTGTGTTAATATTTGATATATTTTTGTATATTAAAGGTTCCTCATGGTATATGGATTAGGGATCCTTGATACATGCCTTCTCCTCATATAATTATAAAAATAGGATATTATAAATAAATAATTACAAAAATATAAAAATACGAATAAAAATTTATATTAATAAAGCCTAAATTAACTATTTGTTGGATTATAAAATTTTAAAAATACTTAAAAAATAATATTTGATTTAATTAATAAAGATTTTTAAATATATGTTTAATAAAAACATAAAATAATTAATTCTTTTATTATAAACAATTTTTAAAATTTTTGAATTAATAAATGAACATACATAATTATTTGTATTAATAAAAAACTACAATTATAATTTGTATGATTATAAAAAAAATATTTACAAAAAAACTGAAATAATGAATAAACAAATAATTATTTATATTAATAAAACTTAAAAAAATATTTTTATAATTATAGGAATCTTTTAAAAAAATATTTACAAAAATATTTGAATTATTAAAAGAACACTTCAGTGTTATAAAAAAAATATCTTTATGTGCTTATTAAAAGAACACATTTAGTATTTTTTTAGAGTTTCAAAAATTTTTTTAAAAAATTACTAATGATATTTTTTTTGTCCTAAAAATACTTAAAATAATTTTTTGTCTTATTAGCATATTTAAAGAGTGCTACCAAACTAACCCTAAGTTGATTTGAATTCAAGTTTTATTTTTACCTCTATTTAAATTTATAACAAGTAAACCATTGTGTAATATTTTTAATATTAACTTTTTTATATTCCATTCTTAATAAATAATAAATAAATCTTTTTTATTATCTTCTCATTTTAAGTTAAGTTAGGATTTTTATAAATTATAAAATATATCAAATAATATGAAATTTTATGCCTATAAATTTATTTCATATTATATTCATAAAAATATATGAATTCATAAAATATATGAATTCATAAAAATATATGAATTCATTAAAATTTATAATTATATATATATATATATATATATATATATATATATATATTATTTATTTATTTTATGGTTATAAATAAAATCCTAAAAGTCACTTATGTTCACTATTCATCACAAATCCTTTCGGGAGAGGAACTATGATGAACACAGTTTGATTCCATGCTTCTGTAATCTTCAACCACATTCCCTGTCTGTATGTATTAATCCATTATTTCATGCTTGACTATCGGAATTTGATATATGATTTGCTATAGCTTTTCAACCTGATAGAAGAAATCCTAGGATTCGAATTGTTAACATCATTTAGGATCGCACTTGAATTACTATCTAATGACCCACTCTTCAACTCCTTCCCATATATTTCTGAAAAAAGACCCTCCCCCTTGTTGAACAAGCTACTACTCTTCATGTTTTTAGCGTTGACCTATGCCTTCAGTTCCCTAATCTATTTTATCAAGGATTCATGATAATGATCACAGGCTTCATAACTGAGCTTCCGTGAGTCATAATTTGCTTTCAAGAGGCCATAATTTTCTATAATTGCTTGGTTTTCCACCTAGAATGGTAGTTTTGGAACCAAATAGCTATTTGTCTTTGCTGCAAGCCAAGTTCATGAGCTAGTTTGTTTTTCCTCTCTGGTTCAAGCTTGTTCTCTACTTCAAAGTTCTTATCCAATGCTTTCATTTGATCTTTTGTTAAGCGTCTCTTATTTTCTCCACTCCCATTTCTTAATACTTCTACACATCCTTCTTCATCAAATCCTTCAAAAAAAAATTGGTATTCTTTACTATAAACATGATTGTTGTTGTTGTTGCTTCTTTAACTAGAAACATTTTCTTCTGCTATAGATGGGCATACTGAAATGAAAGCACAGAGGGAATTAGAGCTGGAAAATATTTTCATTAGTGGAAAGAAATAAAACACCACTAAACCAGATCTGGGAAAAATCAAAGGATGTGATTAGGGGAGCACTGGGTATTATTTTTAAAACAAGAATGACAAGGCATGACATTTATCATGCCTCATTGTTCATAAAAGTTTTTGTGCACAAAGGCAGACAAGTGCACTGTAAATAACTTGTACAACCACGTCCTCTTGTCCATTCAATATTTCTTCATTTTTTTCCATTCGGCTCACTCTATGTCCATCTAAATCAGGAAAAAAAATGGATCGATGGAGAAAATAGTAGTAAAAAAACATGTTGTAGAATCTATAGCCTCTGCTATGTCTAGCCTCTAGAGATAGTAGTAGCGAGGAGGGACATTATTCTTGTTATTTTTAAGTGATAATCACTATCTGGATCTCTTTTTACTATATACAATCATCATGATCAACTAAACTAATTTTGAAATATTGTTGAACTGAAATAATTTGGTTTACCTTTTATTATACACCACCTAATAATTTTTACAAACTAAAAAGATATGCCACACTTCTATTCTTATGATATATTTTTATCAAGATGTAAGTTCAAATCAATAATTTAATTACTATTATCTACCATATAATGATGGAAGTTCAACTATGAATGGCAAGCTATTGAAGAACGGCGTGCCCTAGAAGTGAAGTTGTTCAGAAATGCCCTACTCACACAGTGTAGTAGGTCATTTTTATTTTTTTATTAACTTGTTACTTTTTTTCCAATTTCATTTCTCATAGATGTGGATTCTTCACAGCCATGAGTTTTGCTCATGTTCCAGTATTTGAAGTTGCTTCTGTATTGTGATCTCATTGCAGTGCTCGTTTGTGGAGTATCATAACTACAAAATTGTATACCAGTGCTATGCATCTTTATTTATTTGCGTTGGTGTTGACAATGATGGAGTAAGTTCCTATCGCATCTACAATATTGTATATAAGATGTATTTCAAGTGTGTGTTATTCTAAATCTAGTTGAGCTGAATCAATTTGTTTTGTAAATTTGTTTTTATTTTTTTTTTGCTATTAAATGAGCAATGATATTAGTGAGTAGAATCATACATGTTGCAGAATGAGTTTGTGATTTTAGAATTCAACCATATATTAGTTAAAAAAATGGATCGTCATTTTGGGAATGCAGTAGAATTTAACTGCAACACGATGAACATATATGCCTCATCTTTCAATTCTTCACATGAAGTAATTTAACTTAGTTTTTTTTTTGAATTCCGATTTCTTAATTGTCAGTGTGATCTCGACATAATGTTCCATTTTGAAAAGGCACATTTATGTTGGATGAGAGGGTCATGAATGGAGCAACATTAACACTATGAGGAGCTCATTGACTGAACTATATACAAACTAGAAACATATCTCAACAAAAAAAAATCATAATCAAGCATTATATTTTTTTAATTCGTGATAACTTCTAGGTTAATGCATAATTCTCAAATTTCTTTTTTCTTTTTATCAAAAATTGTAGCTGATAATTGTTGTTTGGACTATTTCTGCATCTCTTATAGATGATTCTACTTTTAAGAATACATCACAGAAACTTAGTGCAATTCATTGAATATTGTCAAGAGGGTGGCAATATGCTTGTTTATGAGTTCGTGCACAATGGAACAGTGAAGGAGCATATTTCTAGTAACTCAAATCTTATACAAAGTTCAATCGATACCAACTGATGCACTCATTAATGCATGTAATGTTGATAGGCCAGTTCACCAATAGAGAATGTAACAATTGGATCAAGTGGCTCAAGATTGTAGATGATATTGCAAAAGGTGTTTTTAAAAGTTCTTATTAGTGTTTGATTTATCTTGCAAGCATATGCTGTTAGTGTTAGCATGGTCTAGTGGGCAATGATGCCATGAGATGTAATCCCTTAGATGCATAGCCGAGGTGCATAACTACCTGGAAGTGCATGGTGTGTGCATGGTGCAGTGAACGTGCATGTGTGCTTGATGTATTGGACATGCACCGTGTGTATGTTTGATGTAGCCAAGGTGTACTGTGTGCAACATGTGGGTTGGTTTGTTGGGTTCTTTTTTATATGTATCAAAGAGAGTGATTTTCCATGAAGAATTAAGTGAGTAGACATTATATAATTGTTATGAAAGTGGTTAATACTTTGGTTGTTCTATAACTATTTGACTGATATAGTAAATGTTGAAAGTTAAGTATGTAATGAAAAATATAATATTTAATTTATATATATCTAGCACAATTTTTTTATTTTTTTTTATTATAAGAACTCATTGAGAAATGTATGAAAGTTGTTTCTCACTAGTTGAGGGTTCTATGGATCTTCAGATAACTCTTTAGAAGGAAGAAATACAGGAAATGAAAGAAGTGAATGATGAGATGAAAGAAATGATAAATGAAATGCAACGGCATATGCCATAAATGGAGTCATAGTTAGCAGACATGACGAGATTAATAGCACACCAAGTTTCAGCATAGTACCCATGCAAGAGAGCAAAGCACAAAAGACACAAGCTAATGATGATGATGATTTAGTTTTAAATGATTATATACCTGTGTTATGTTTTTGTTTTAACTATGTAATTATTGTATAAGATAATTTATTAATAGCTTTTACTTTTTATTAATTATTAATATTGGTTTATAGTATATGTTTTATTCAAATTTAATATAAAAATTTAAAAATATGTAATCAAATTTTTGTAACAAAATAAATTTGTAAAAAAAGTTTTGGAATAAAAATAGCTACAGATTTTCCCCTCGCTAATTTTGCTAGAAAATTTTCTATATATATTCATTTTAAAAATATAAATTACTATTTTTAATTATGATCAAAATTAAGAAAGGGAAAAATATAATTAGCTAGGGAAATTCTGTGTATCAGAAATTTGCGAGGGAATTTTTTTTTCATTAATATTTTGCGACGAGCACTTTAGCTTGGGATAATTTCTATTGTAAATGCATTATTATTCTATTTTAGTGATGGAATAAGCCTAAATAGTAGGGAACTTTCCCTATCCACTTAGGCTTTTTTTATTGTAGTGATAGAGAAATAGACATATAAACAAATAAACAGATATACAGACAAATAGATATAAAAATATAAAGACAAACATATAGATAGATAGACTGAAAGGAACACATTCAAAATGTCAGACAATCAGGCAGGCATGGAGACAGACATATAGATAGAAAATAAATAATCAGACAAATAAATAAATAAATAAATAAATAACAAATAGATACATAGAAAAATAGATAGATAGTTTGAAAGATAGATTTATAGATATATTTATAAATACATAGATTGAAAGATTAATAGAAGTATAGATAGATAGGTAAGTAGAAATATAGATAGCCAAATATAAAGATAGATAAATAGACAAATAGATAGATAGATAGACATATAGAAAGATAGATAGACAAAATGATAGACAGAATGATAAATAGATAAAATGAGAGATTGATAGACAGATGATAGATAAATTGATAGACAGATAGATTGATCGATAATTTGATAGATAGATAGATAGATATATAGACAGATAGATAGAGAGGAAAATAGATAGATAGATTGATAGATAGATAGATAATAATAGATAGATAGATAAATAGTAAGATAGATTGATTATTAGATAGATAGGACACGATAAATAGAAAGATAGACAAATAGATAGATAAATGGATAGATAGATAAATAGATAGATAGATAGATAGACGATAGATATATAGAAAGATAGATAAAAAGATAGATATATTAATAGATAGATAGATATATAGATAGATAGATAGAAAAATAGATAGACAGATAAATAGAAAATAAAAAGATGATAGATAGACAGGCAGATAGACAGATAGATAGATAAATAGATAGATTGATTGAGATTGATAGATTAATAGATAAAAAATAGAAAATTAGATAAACAGATAGATAGAAAAATTGATAGAAAAATTGATAGACATGGATAAAATTTGATATATAGATTGATAGGCAAATTGATATACAAATTTATAGAGAAATTGATAGACAAATTGATAGACAGATAGAATGATTAATAAATTAAAAAATTGATAGATTGTTAATAGATTGATAAACATATTCGTAGATGATAAATAAACAAATTGATAGACCTATAGATAGACAAATAGATAGATATATAGATTTATTGATAAATAGACAAATAGATCGATAGATTATAAGATAATTAAAAGGCAAATTGAAATACAAATAGATAAACAAACAAATAGGTAGACATGCATACAGACAGATAGATAGATACATAGAA
>JAREIK010001764.1:0-52042 GCA_029783825.1 Sapria himalayana
CTCTCACACACTCTCCCACGCACTTCTACACACTATGATGCCCTTCATTCACTCCATGCCCTCCCACGCCCTCCATGCTTTCCCATGCCCTCCACACCCTCCACGCCCTCCCACGTAGCCACGCACTCCCATGCACTCCCACACACTCAGCAGACACACCCCATCACTCCCACTCACTTGCACACTCTGAAGCTTCCAATGGACTTTCACACCCTCCCAAGCCCTTCCACGTCCTCCCATGCCCTCCCACACCCTCCACGCCCTCCACGTAGTCCCACGCATCCCATGCACCCACACACTCAGACACACTCCCATTCACTCCACTCACTTTGGCACACTCTGAAGCTCCAATGGACTCCCACGCACTTCCACCGGTCCCATGCACTCACCACACTCTCATGTGCTCCCACGTAGTCCCTGCACTCCAACATACTCTCACGCACTCCCACGCACTCTCACACACTACTTCACACACACACACACACACACACATGCACACTCACACACACATGCACACACACACACACCACTTGATCGATATATTCTTGATATAAAAACTACTTTGCTCTTCTTCCACTACACCAAAATATATGATAGTTTATGTTATTGTCGGATATTGTTCATACTTTTTTCATAAACTTAACTCTCGCTTTACTCTGTTGATCTTGGATACTATCTTACTTGATGTGCATATTTTTGTCGTGATCCATACACCTCAAAAAACCAACATATTTTGATGTGCCAAGTTTGTCAAATATACCTTTCCCTACACTTCTTCAAACACCTCTCTCATTTATATAGAAATAATTATTGAATAGTTTTTACCATTGTCTATCAACCAACATTAAGCTTGCTGCCCATCACATCATTCCTTCCTTATGTTTGTGCCATGATCTGACACTATTACTTGCTAGTTGATTGAAAAATCACCAAGAGAAACATAATAACAATTTCACCATCAGCCAGTTGTCACTATCTAGCTTTAGCCTAATGACAACCAAATATCTAAAGGGTGAATATCTTCAGAATAGTTTACTTGTTAAAAGTACATTTCACCCCTACAAAACTCATTTTAGACAAACTATTTAGAATGTAAAACATAAACCTTGCCAACACACATACCATAAAAAACAAATCCAAAAATAATATCCACTAACTAACACAAAATGAAACTTATCACCACTATAAGCTAACCCTCTAACCTTAATAAAACCACTATGGTGCAAGGTATCAAAGATTCAAAATGATGTCAAATTATTTTAAAAGAATATGATTTTTTTAAAAAAAATATGAGATTTGATTACTCACACCTTTATGCAATACTTTGTTGGATGTGACTTGTTTGTATTAAAAATCTTGATTGCTCTATTGATAGGTACAAAGTTTGACTTGTAGCCAAGAGATTTCATCAACATCTGGATATTGTTTACCATGAAATCTTTACTCTTTTGGTCAAGCCTATAAATATACACATTGTTCATGGTATCACTATTAGTCACACATAATCATTATGTTAGCTTGATGGGAATTTCCACCTACATTTTCATCTATCCAAGATGTTTAAATGGTACAATCTCATGCTTTATTGATCATGACTAACCTATTAATGTGTGAAAATTTTAGCAACCAAAATTTTAAATATTGAGAATCATATAATCAATATTGAGAAGAAGTTGAAGAAGAATTAAAAGGAGAACAAGAAGAATGAGGAGAAGAAAAATAAGAAAAAAAAAGAAACTAAAGAAGAAGTAGAAAAAGAAGAAAGAGAATAAGAGGTAGAAGAAAATAAAAAGAAGATGATGAAGAACGGTAGTGAGAGAAGAAGAAGAATAATAATAATAATAATAATAATAATAATAATAATAAGGAGAAAGAAGAAGAAGTAGAAGAACAAGAAGAAGAAGGATAAGTATAAGAAGGAAAAAGAGAAGAAGAGAAGAAAGAGAAGAAGGAGGAGGAGGAGGAGGAGAAGAAAGAAGGAGGAGAAGAAGACAAAGAATGAGAGGGAGATGGAGAAAAAGGAGAAGGAGAAGGAGAAAGAGAATAAGAAAAAAAAAGGAGAAGAAGAAGTAAAAGGTGTAGAAGAGGAGAAGAAGAAAATGAATTCAATAATAATAATAATAATAATAGGAGAAGAAGAAAGATGAGGAGGAGGAGGAGGAGAATAATATTAATAATAATAAAAAGAATTAGAAGAAAAAAAAAGAAGAATAAGATAAACAAGAAGAAGAAAAGAAGAAGAAAAAGAAGAAAAAAGAAGAAAAAAAAAAAAGAACAAGAAGAACAAGAAGAACAAGAAAAAGAAGAAGGGGAAGAAGGAGAAAAAGAAGAAGAAGAAGAAGAATGAGAATGAGAAGGAGAAATAGGAAAAGAAGAAGAAGGTGAAGAAGTGGAAGAAAAAAAAGAATTAGGAGAATGAGGAGAGATGAGGAGGAGGAGGAGAGGAGGAGAGGGGAAGAATAAGGAGAATTAGAAGAAAGGGAAGAGTAAGAAGGAGACAAAGAAGAAGTAGAAGGAGAAGAATAAGAAGAAAATAATAAAATAAGAATAAGGAGAAGAAGAAGACGAAAAAGAATAAAAAGAAATATAATAAGAAGAAGAATAAGAAGAAAGATAAGAAGAATGAGAAGAAGTTGAAAATGAAGAATATTAAGAAGAAGAAGAAATATAAGAAGGAGAAAAAAGAGAAAAATGAGAAGAAGGAGATGAAGTAGAAGGAGGAAATAAGGAGAAATAGGAGAAGAAAAAGTAGATGAATAAAAAGTTGGAGGAGTTAGAGAAGAAGATGAAGATGGAGAAAAAGAAGAGGGAGAAGAAAAAGAAGAAAGAGAAGAAAATGAAAAAGAAGAACAAGAAAAGAAGAATGAGAATATGAATAAGGAGATAAAGAAGAATAAAAATTTGAAAAAAATAAGGAGGAGAAGAAGCAGAAGGAATAAGAAAGAAAAGATGAAGTAGAAGACAAAGAAGAAGAATAATAATAATAATATTAATAATAATAATAGTAATAAGAAGAGAGAAGGATATAGAGTAGAAGGATAAGAAGAAAAAAAAAGAGAAGAAGAAGAAGAAGATAAGAAATAGGAGAAGAAGTAGTAAAAGAATTAGGAGTAATAAAATGATGAAAGAGAATAAATGAAAAGGGAAAAAGAAGAATAAGAAGAATGATTAGGAGAATAAGAATAAAAAATAAGCAAGGAAGAAAAGAGAAGAAAAAAAGATGAAGATGAAGAAGCTGTAGAAGAAGAAGATAGAGAAGAAGTAGTAGTAAAAAAAGATGATGATGAAGAAGTAGGATGAGGAGGAGGAGGAGGAGAAAAAAAAGATGAGAAAAAATAAGGAGAAAAAAGGAGAAGTAAAAGTTAGAGAGGAAGAAGTAGAAGAAGAAAAAGAAGAAGGTAAAAGAATGAGAAGAAGAAAGAGAGAATATATAATAATAATATAATAATATAATAATAAGTAGAAGAAGAATAAGTAGAAAAGAATAAGCAGAAGGAAGAGGAGGAGAATAAGAAAAAGAAAAAATAGATTAGAAGAAGGATAAAAAGAAGAAAAAATTGAAGGAGAAGAAAAAGGAGTATAATGAGTAGAAGAAAAAGTATTATAAGTATAAGAAGTAAAAGAAGTTACAGGAGCAGGAGAAGAAGAGGAAGAAGCAGAAGAAGAAGAGGAAGTAGGAGAAGAAGAAGCAAAAGAAGAAGCAAAAGAAGAAGCAAAAGAAGAAGAAGAAGAAGAAGAAGAAGAAACTTGGATGAGAAATATAATAAAAAAAAGAGAGGAAGAAGAAGAGGAATAAAGAAAATAAGAAGAATGATAAGAAGAAGAAGAAGAAGATAAAGAAAGAGAAGTAGAAGAAGATAAAGAAGTAGAAGGAGTAGAAGAAAAAGAAGTAGAAGAATTGATATTAGAGGTTAAAAACTTGGATGAGACATTTCATGTGACTTCTCCCTTGTGGATAAAGTAAAAATTAGTTAGATATGTAAATATTGTGAGTTAGAAACATCAGGGATTCTCTTCATGCTTGACTCTAAGCTCATGAATATAGACTATTTGTGAATATGAATCTTTCTAAGATTATTTGTGAATATGAAAATATTTTTCCAGTTGAACTACCAGTATTACCACCACACATGAATATAGACTTTAGTATTATGTTACACCTTGATATATCAACCATTTCTATTTCTCCTACATAAAATGATACCGATTGAATTACAAGAACTCAATGTCCAGATACAAGATTTATTGGACAAGGGTATCATTAGACCTAGTACTTAATCTTGGGGTGCTCTGATTTTGTTTGAAAAGAGGAAATATAAGACCATTCAGATGTGCATTGACTATCGATATTAGAATAGAGCTATGATAAAGAATCGATATCCAATAACAAGGATTAATTATTTGTTTGACCAGTTAAAAGGGACACGAATCTTTTCCAAAATCAATCTTCAAACCAGATATCATCAGTTGTGAGTTAGAGAGACTAACAATTCTAAGACAGCTTTTAGAATGTGATATGAGTATTTTAAGTTTACATTAATCCCTTTCAGATTAATGAATATGCTTGTAATATTCATGGATCTCATGTATAGAATCTTTCAGTCATATTTAGATCATTTTTTATAATTTTTGTAATTAATATTCTGATATATTCTTAGTTTGAAGGAGAGCATAAAGATCATTTATAAGTTGTTCTCCAAACTTTAAGAGAATATAAGTTGTATTACAATTTTAGTAAATGTGACTTTTGGTTGACAGAAGTAAATTTTTGAGACACATAGTATCAGTTACTAGTGTCTCTGTTAACCCTGAAAAAGTCATGGTAGTCATGAGTTGGGAGAGACCAAAGTCAGTTTTTGAGATACTTAATTTTTGGGGATTGGCTATTACAAGAGATGTATTGAGAATCTTTCCCAGATAGCTGCTCCAATGATTAGATCAACCAAAAAGGAAGTCAAGTATGAGTGAACTGATTCATATGAGATGGCATTCTAGGAATTGAAAATGTGTCTTACTTCAGTTTTTATTCTGATAGTTCTGGATAGGGGACAGAAATATGTAGGTGTATCATGATGCCTCGAAAGATGGGTTGGGATGTGTTCTGGTGCAATATGGGAGAGTTGTAGCTTATGGTTCATGGTAGTTAAAGAATCACGAGTGAAATTATCCCACACATGATATAAAGTTGGTGGCTATAGTCTTTGCTTTAAAAATATGACACCATTATTTGTATTATGGGAAATTTGAGGTATTTTCAGAGCACAAAAATTTAAAATATATTATTATACAATGGGAGCTCAACATGAGACAGCACCGATAGATGAAGTATCTAAAAGATTATGATTTTACTTTACATTACCATCCAAGTAAAATAAATATGATGGCTGATGAACTAGTCAAAAGTCATGAGGTATACTCGCTAGTATAGCTTCATAGGAATGAGATATGCTTGAGACTATGAGATAATTCAGCTTATAATATAGAAATCAAAGTAAATGTGTTATCGAGAGTTTAGTAGTCACACTTTTCCTATTAAATAAGGTGATTGAAATCCAAAAACAAGATGCTAAATATTATCCATATTGAATCGAGTAGATCCTGGTACATGCGATGAGGACTGAGCCATTCATATGGATGGTAGTCATTGGTTTAGGGGATGGATCATGATTCTTGGATAGTAAAATTGAGAGAGGAGATTCTTAGAGAATTCCTATATTCTTATTTTACGGTATATCCAGGTGGCACAAAAATGTATAATGATCTTTGTCGCCAGTATTAGTGGAATGAGATGAAGAGACACTTTGGGGATTTTGTTCGATGATGTTTCAGGTGTCAACAAATAAAGGCTGAGCATTAAAATTAGTAGGGTTATTTCAACCCTTGGAGATAGCTAAGTAAAAATGAGAGCATATCACGATGGATTTTGTAACTCATTTGAATTGGACATTACAAAATCATGATGCTGTGTGGATGATAATGGATTTGCTTACAAAGTTGGCACATTTTATAGCGATGCGGATGAACTTTATACAAGAGGAATTGTGCAGGTTATACATAGGAGAAATTATCTGATTATAATGAGTGTCAGCAGCTATTGTATTGGATAAAGATCCTAGATTTATGGCTCATTTTTAGACGAGTTTTCAGAAAGTAATGAAAAAAACAATTGGTAATTAATAGCACTACTTTTCATCCATAAACAGATAGTCAGTCAAAAAGCATCATATAAGTTTTGGAAGATATGTTATGAGTATGTTGTCTGGATTTTAAGTGTAACATGAGAAGAACATCTATCTTTGGTCGAGTTTGCTTATAACAATAGTTATCATGCTAGTATACAAATGGCACCATATGAAGCATTATACATAGTGGGCATGTCGATCTCCTATTTGTTGGACGAAGGTGAGATACGAATCCACCACGAGTCCAAATGTGAGTAGTGACATCTTATAAAAAGTAGATTTGAAATGACAATGTCTTCTTAGAGCTCAAGTCAAGAGAAAAGTTATGTTGATAGATGATAGTGACCTATAGAATTTGAGGTGATAGATCATATTTTCTTAAAAGTAATGCAAAAAAATGAGTAATCAAATTTAACAAACATGGAAAGTTATCGCCCAAATATATTGGGTCTTTTGAGATACTTGAGAAGGTAAGTTTAGTTATTTATTGGTTAGCATCACAACCACATTTATCTAGTGTCCACGAGATATTTCATGTCTATATGATTAGGAAATATATTTCTGATCCAACTCATGTAGTAGATTGGGGAGAGCTCGTTATTGTTGCTATTGGATCATTTAAAGAAATACTAGTGCATATTATTGATAGTCTAGTCCATGTTTTGTGATGCAAGACAGTAAGGCTAGTAAAAGTGATATGGTGCCATCAAGGAATAAAATAAGCAATATGAGAACATAAAGACATGATGCGTGTTGCTTATCTTTTTTTATTTTAAATTGAAGGTGTGTTTTAGTAATTTATTAATTATTTAACTTTAGTATATTCTTATAATTATAAAAAAGTATCTGTGAGAATTTTGGGATAAAATTCTTTAAGGAAGAGAGAATATGAAATCTAGAAAAAAAAGAATAAATGAATAATATGATTTTCTGGAAAATGGACAAAATAGTAACTTTGCAATAAGGAAAAATAATCTAAAAATTTAAAACCTTGATGATAAAATGGATTTCATCTTTAAATTTATCTTGGGAAATATAATCACGGTGATAAATTTTGTTAAATTTTAAGGAAGTTAAAAATTAGTTATTTTTTTATTTATTTAATTATTATTATAATAATCGAGTAAAAAAAGAATTAAAAACTAAGTTTTTTTATATTATTATATTAAAATAGTTAAAAAGGAAAAACAAAATTGATGGAAATCAAGAAAATGGGAAGTCGAGAGAGAAAAAAAAATGTCAATGAGAGATGTTGCGTAGAGAAATAAAATAAAAGGTTCATTAATTTTTTTTTGGTAATAGATAATTATCCTAGAGTTGGAACAGAATAGTCCAAGAATAAAAATTTCTCTACTTGACAAAAGCTTCATATTGATATCAAATTTATAAAGATTTTGTGAAATAGTATGAGAGGTAGTCATTTTCTCCTATTGGAATTTCTTTCTATTTAAAGGTCTTAAATGATCGTGATTTATATTTCAATTCAAATTATTTAGAAATTTCATTATGAATGATTAATTTGTGAAAAATTGCTATGTTTTGTTTAGTAAAATATATTATAGTGTGAATTGACTGTTCATGGAACATGGTTTAATTATAAATGACATATTTATATTTCAAATACATGGGAACATCTCAAATAAATGAGTGGGTGCATAGTATACATATAAAAGGTATAATGGATATTATTTATGTGAACTCGAATTGGGATAACATTCAGACTGAGTTAAATGGTATTTTTTTGGAGCATGTTCAATATTATTATACGAACTCGAATTAAGGCAACATCCAGGCTGAGTTACGTTGTGAGTTTTGGAAACTATCCAAGAAAAAATATATTTTTTTGGAAATATCTAATATTATTTTTAGAAGGTCCATATTTTCTATAGGATCTAAAGAAAGTATATTTTTTTCAGAGAATATCTAATATTATTTTATGGAGGAGGTCCATATTTTTCAAAGTATATCCAAATATATATATATATATATATATATATATATATAATATTACACTTGGCTTCGGCATGTGTGAGGGAGTTAATGGGACTCATGATATGGGCATAAAAATAATTTGTCCATCTATATCTTCTCATAATTTTTTATTTATTTGTTCACTGAATTGTACTTATGAAGCATATGCATTAATCCATCTATATCTTCATCATGCCTCTCATATGCATTTTTTTAAAACATATGCATTTCTCACTTACTAATATGTCAATCACTAGTTATTTTAACCACTACAAACTTTACCTTTTAACTCTTCATCCACAATTATCCTAACATCAATATTATTTGCCTTCTTGGCCATATACTAGAGCTTATAATCATCAATCTCTCTAGGTTTTTCATTTCTCCACTTAGTCTCTTATAAAATTCATAAAATAATATATCTACTTTTTAAGATAGCAACTAACTATAATCACTTATCATTTACTGGACTAGTTTTCCAAGAATCTACCATAAAACTACTAACTTAGTCTAATTTCTTTACTCACACTTGTTCAATAAAGTGTGAGAAATCTTACTAGTTTTCACTATGACCGAACAAAATCATAATGGTCCTTGCCAAGCCTAGAGATATAGGATATGTAGCTCCTTGCTTTAAGTATACAATTTCTTAGCATCAATGTGTATCAATTGAGGATTCATAAAAATTTATAATAAGTTTATTATGACCAATTTTTTGCCAGATGTCATTCTACTTCTTTATTCAGGCTTAGGACCGACAATGCAAGCATAATTCATAGAAACACACACACATATAGACACATAGACACGCATGCATGAAACACACACCAATATTTATTAAGGATATCTATTATATAAGATGATTTAAATTATCAAATCATTTTTATTATACCCATGTAAGATACTAAGAATATGATCATATATATTTATGTATTGTGATCGATTTCTAATGATTGAAATATAATTATTTTTTAATATTATTTACTTGAGAGTAGATAATGTGCAATCACAATTAATACATAACTCACATTATTATACAATTTAATTGAATTGCCAAAAATAATATTTCTACAAACTTTTTTTTTATTGAGTATAAAACAATATCCTTATATGATACTCATAATAAGGAGACTTCCCGGTTGGTAATGGTAATTTAGTTATCAAAATCAATAAGCCTAATACTATTCAAATAATTAAGAGATGATAGTAAAATATAAATAGCATACCATATTTTAAATTATTTTTGTTTTAAATCTTCTATATCATATTTTTTTTATACTTTTCACCATGCATTAGTAGATATCACATGACACCAAAAGGATTACCACCATGTTAAGCTTTATGTTTGTTTTCTTTTTTTATTTTTTTTCTATGAATAATAGCAACCAAAATATAGATTGTCGCAATCCATTGTGTAGCCATAGGGTCTTCTCATTGTACATAATCTTCATAAAATTTGTATTATATTTTTCATATATGGGTATATTTTTCATATGGGATCAAAGCAATGGAGTGCAAACTTTAGATAAGGAAGGGAGAAAGCATACCACAAACATTTACCATACAGTAATGTCGACTCATTATTGACATTACTATTGTAACATCAACAACACCCCACTATTAGTGTTGATGTGAGGGTGCGAGCATGAAGTGATAGAGTGGCATGCATGGTAAGTATAGTTTTGTGGCACACACACCATGTGATAAAGTACACAACAAATGCACATATGCATATGGCATTGTGTGTATTGGCAATGTGTGCAATGGCATGCATTTAATGTGACACATATCATGTGGAATAGCTTGCATTGTGAGCCAATGTGGGAAGTGGTATACATGTAGTGTATAGTAGCAATCGGCACAATAAGTGTAGTGTCAATGAATTACAAAAATGAATAGTGTTTGCATCTAGGTGTGACTCAATTTTTTACTAATGAATAAAATTGTACACAACGGACTACTAATATTCAAATGTGATTTTTTAGTCAGATAATATTTAACCATATGGCAAATAAACTATCCTAGTGAAAAGATAAAAGAGACTTGATTATAAATTAACTTCTACTATTGATTATTAAATAATAACCCATAAATTTATATTTTATTTTTTCATCTTGCACGACATTGCAAAAAAATGTGAGCGAATTCCCACCATAGAGTCATGACTAAGGCAATGAGATAAAATGAGTGATTTCTTGACATTATATTTATTTATTGACAACCCAACAATTATTTGATATTATGCAACTGCATTCTTGGTGATAATGTTTTTCTCACCAGAACATAGATGCACTACAGGATAATTTAGTATACACGAGTTAGAAAGCTACCTACTAAAGAGATATCTCATTCAACAAATACTAACTATAAATGAAATATCAATCATAGTATAAATGAAAAGAAAATTCTTAATTAGTGCACACATTACCTTAGAAATAACCATCATGGAGAGTTATTAAACGATGTTTCAAGAGAGAATATCAAGAACACTATAAGTTAGTGAGGAAGATAAATGACTACCAACCCCATCTAGGTGTCTTGACAGAGTTCTCCCTATAAAACTATTATTGAAGAAAATATATACATTTTCTTTCCAGTAAGACAACAAAAAATACTAATCATTTGTCATGTATTTTAATCAATTTTTGTGACTTATATTTCACTTTAGACTTTTTAATTATCAAATAAAGAGCCATCAATCATATTAGAATAACTATTATTTACTTATTATTTTTTTCTCTCAAAATATTTTAATACTCAATAACAAATCATCAATAATTCTAGATTGTGATAATATTCAATTTAATACTTTGTTCCTGAGCATCCTAGTAGTCTTTTTATAAGTTATATTTCTGGGAAATTCAACTTTTATTTATTTATATTCTACTCGTTTATTCCAAGATTGTAATATTTTAAGAAAGACTTTTTTGACTAAAAAACAAGAATTATATGCTCTTACTTTAAGATTAGTCATCACATTATATTCTTGAGTAAAGTTGATTCATCAATATATATTCTTCACTTAGTCACCCATCTGTAACAAAGTGGAGAATTCTAAAGCATACTATTAGGTATATCTCTATGCTAGAGGATGATACTTTTCATTTAAGAAAGCACATCAAAAGATTCATATTATATCTATCAGACATATGTGAATAAAAACTCATTTGATCTGATATATATAAACATATGAGAACTTATAAAAGTTAAGACAATAAATTTAAATATTTTATCATTTGCATCAAAAATTTTAAATATATTACTTAGTTATGTGGCATTTTGACATGGCATATAGTATTGGCATTGATGACATGACATGAAAATGTTGAATCTCTCAATAGTTGAGTGATATTTTGAGCAAAATGAAAGTGTATATTATTTAATATACTATTGAGCAATGTTTTAAAAGGAGAAAACATAAGGCGAGATATTTTTGTGTTTGTGAGGTGAGGTGTAAGTCTCGAGGTTTTTCTCTCCAAGGGCATTATTATCTTCATCCAATGTATCAAAAGTAGTAAAATGTCCACTATCATGTATCTCTATTTCATGTAAGTTTTTATCTTTATCAATTGATGTCAAATTGAACTCATTCTTTTTGTCTTTGCATCTGCTTGTACCTAGTATAAATTATTAATTAGGCATAAGTATTATATGTTTTTTTTATAAAATTTATGACTTTATATTTTATGTACTTATTTGGTACTTCATTATATTTCATTTTGTAGAAATGTGAAGAAATTATGTGATCCAATGATACTTGAGTCTGTTAGGAGTTGGATGACACAATTCTAATAGAATCAATATTGAATAACTCATCATCTTATAGCCAACAAAGATCATGGGAGGTGGGGATCTTCTTTTTCTGCAATCTACTCATCATCCAAATCAATCTTCTCTATCAAAATCAGATCAATATTTTGCTTTCTTTGTAGACTTCATTCACTCAATCAAGTATTGTACCTTACATATACTAGAGTATTCAACCTTTAATGTTTAAGTCTATTTCTTTTGTTTGTATGTATTTACAAATAATGAAATAAAGAAATTTTATAAAATGAAATAAATTTCTCTAACAATGAAATATAAATTTATGTATAAATATTTACAAAAATAGAAATATTTTCGATACAAATGTACTTCAATTTATTTCACATCTTGAAGCACTATAGGTAAGACTAAGGACTCGAATATCAAACTTTTGCAACTCTAGTGTTGAAACCCCAAAACGCAACCACCAACCTATATGACTTTTTAATATTCGGGAATCAATTGCAATACGACTCCCAAATTCAATCATTGTTTGGTCAAATGAGTCTAACTGAATGTTAGCTTTTAAAAGTTACTAATAATCCAATATCCTATTCATGCATTTAAATAATCAATTCCTCACTTCATCAATATTAGAGAACTCATCCCCATACCACAATTGAGGATTAAGAGTGTAACTTGATGTGTAAAGGTTGTTGAAGTTACGGAGTCCATCTTACATCAATATTTCTCCAAATTAGGCCATATTTTCTCTATACGCCCCCACATAGATATAGTCATAGAACACAAATCCAACCATGAATCATAATATGTCCACAACAAGTAGTTTCTCCTCTAACTTATGACTCTACTATACTCAAACCTAGTTGTAGAGAAAAAATATATTATTTATGATGATTTAAAAAGTATTTTTATATTAAGACAGAAGTCATAGCTTAAGGATGGGTAATAATTTTAATGTGTGAGTTTGTTTGGAATGTGAAATATTAAATATTCTGGCATATTTGAATGATTTTTGATGATATGCAAGTATGAAAATATACAATAACTGAAATAATTTCATGAGATTAGAGTTTTGAAAGATTATGAATCATGGTAGTGAAATTATTAAGTTTTTGGATGTTATTAATGACTTGGTGATATTTAGTTCTATTAAGTAGTTTCGGCATTCATTCTTGACAAAAACTCTAAAAAACTAGTCTTGACTATGATATTCTTTTTGGTAGTGAAATTATTATCTTCATATATCACTATTCTACCATCTAGTTTGCATAATCTTTTCATTGTATAATATATTTTTTTTAGTGGTGATATTATCTTGTAATTATAACCATATTTATCTCATACATTTATAACATTAATTTCACATTGCTATAACCAAATATCCCACTGATACGATAAGTCATGGTCATCTTGTAGTGCTACAGCTTTATCTTTATCAACGCCTAATATTCCTAAGTTCAAGACTATGGTCATTTCTAAGCATAGTCTCTTTGCTAAAAATAGTTATGGAGGGAAATACTTGAGTTGTGACCATTTCCAAAGTCATGAAATCTTGTCCTCAAGAAAAAAATTGTATGCCCATGTCCCAACACTGTGATTTTGAGATACAAGCTAATTGCAAAAGCTATGACCACTTCCTAACACAATGAATTTTAGGGTATAGAAAGTTTAGGGAGGATTCCAAATCCATGACCACTTATGAGTATTGCGACTTCAAGCTCAAGAGATCAAAGGCCAAAGTCTCGGAATCATTTTAAAGACATGAATTTCTACTTGAAGAATGCTAGAATTCTTGAAGTATTAAAAATTAGAAAAATGAAAAGAGAACATCAATGAAAACAATCAATCATCCTTTTCTCCAACCACCATAATAATTTTAGAGGTAATTTTCATACTTCCAATGTAATCTACAAGAAAGAAAGAGACACAAGAAAAAGGCTAAAACCTTGAGTTGAAAGGTGGGTGATCTTCAAATTTTCATCTCTATGGTGGAATTTAGGAATTCATTGAAAATATTATGAGATTTAGCATTTTAAATCCTAGATTCTCATAAGGGTTATTGTCATTGGGATTCCTAGATTCATGAGATTTCTTCTCTTATACCTCATATGATTTCTCTTTAATGTTAGACTAAATTGAGGTATAGGGTTTGTTTATTTTGATCTAAGAGATGTATGGTAGGAAGTAAATCATAAAGGTTCACTTGCACATATTATAAGAAGGAAGTGATATCCCTTCTAACCATGATATGTGATTAACCTATATGTTAAAATTTGAAATTGAGGTAAGTATATTAATCATTAGGAGTATGATGCTCATTAAGTTAAAGACACAATTACTTTTACATGTCAATCTATTGTACATGTCTTATAAGAAATGATCTTTAATTGATGTGAGCATTTTATAAAATATTCTCATAAAGATATTATCTTTAGTGTGAGAGTTACATCATCACTATGGAGGATGGTGATAAGAATGAATGTTGATGACTTATGAGGTAGAGATAGTCTTTTGAGTTGCTTTCATTTGTATGGTTCCCACTGATAATATTTGAGAAAAGACATATATTAATTGTATGAGTATGATATTTATGAAGCCGAAAATATGATTTATGAAGACATTAGTTCAAACTCATTAAGATACTTGATACTAGAGAATAAAAATGTACATACAAAGAAACTATCAATGATAGTTAATGAGTTTCATAAAAAGTATGGACTTGTGGATGATACTTGAATAGAGATGATTTGTTACTTTGGTGATAAAGTATTGAGAGGATAATTATGAGGATACCAACATTAGGATAAGTTAAATGATAATAACTACCTTGTATACTATTAGAGAGAATAGTTATTCTGATAATAATGTAACATTCATTAGAAATCAAAACTCAAAAAGACACAAATTATTTAAATATGCATCATGTGAATTAAAATGCATAAATTGTTGGATTTAAGAATCTTACAAAAATCCCAAATTACCTTTTTAACTAGAGTAGAATTGTCTCATTGATCGAATTACTAATATATTCCATGTGGGATGGATATATGGATGAAATTTTTTGTACTACTTATATAACTTATATACATGCAGATCTTTGTTGATGAGAGATCCACTTCAATAAGCTTTCGAGACATGTACATGTTTATATATTTATATATGTTTATATTTTTATATTTGTATAAATGTTTATATATTTATGTATATTTATATATGTTTACTTATTTGTATATCTTTTTTTTGTTGATATGTTTAAATATTTATATATATTTATATATTTTTATATTTATTTATATTTATTTATATTTATTTATATTTATTTATATTTATTTATATTTATTTATTTATATTTATTTATTTATATTATATGTTTATATATGTTTATATGTTTATATAATGTTTATATATTTAGTTATATGTTTATATATGTTTATATACGTTTATATAATTTGTATGCTTATTTATTTATATATGTTTGTATGGATTTATATAATTTGTATACTTTATTATTTAAAATATGTTTTTATTTTGAAAAAGTTTATATATTTTTATATTTATATGCTTTTATATTTATATATGCTTATATGTTTATATATTATATATGTTTGTATATTTATAAATGTTTATATAATTATATATGTTTTTATCTATATATATATGTGTATATACATGTGTGTGTGGGTGTATATATATATAATTATAAATTTATATATGTTTATATGTTAATATATTTACATATGTTTTAATATTTTATATGTCTATAGATGTTAATATGTATACATATTTATATAAGTTTATATGTTTATATGTTCATAGATTTATATATTTTTAAATATTTTTATATATTTATATTTGTTTATATGTTTATATATGTTTAATGTTTATATATTTATGTATATTTATATATCTTTACATATTTTAATATGCTTATAAATTTATATATGTTTGTATGTTTATATATTTATATATATTTTTATGTTTACATATGTTTATATGGTTATATGTTTATATTGGTTTATATATGTTATATGCTTATGTATTATATATATTTATGTATTTCTATATTTTTATGTTTATATATTTAAATATGTTTATTTGTTTATATTTTAATATATGTTTATATATTTATGTATGTTTGTATATTTATATATGGTTATACAAGTATATATGTTTATATCTTTGTGTGTGTGTGTGTGTTTATATTTAATTATATATTTATATATATTAAACATATTTTATATAATTATAAATTTATATATGTTTATATATGATTATATGTGTATTATATGTTAATATTTTAAATTTGTTTAGATATTTTAAATTTTATATATTTATTTATGTTCTTAGATGTTAATATGTTCAAATATAATATATATATATATATATATATATATATATATATATATATATATATATATTTGTTTATATGTTTATATGTTTATATGTTTTTATGTTTGTATGTCTCTATATGTTTATATATTTAAAAATATTTGTACATTTATATATGTCTATATATTTATTTATAGTAAGTTTGTATATTTATATATGTTTATATATTTATATATGTGTTTGTATATTTATATATGTTTGTGCATTGATAAATGTTTGTATATTCATATATCTTTGTATATTTGTATATCTTTGTATATTTGTATATGTTTGTATATTTCCAAATGCTTGTATATTTATATATATTTATTTTTTTTTTGTATATTTACATATGTTTGTATATGTTTATATATGTTTAGATGTTTATATATGGTTAGATGTTTATATATTTGTATATGTTTATAAATGCTTATGTGTTTGCATATTTATGTATGTTTATATTTGTTTGCATTTTTATTTATGTTTATATGTTTATATGTTTATATGTTTATATGTTTATATGTTTATATGTTTATATGTTTATATGTTTATATATTTATATAAGTTTCAATATTCACATATTTATGTATTTTATATTGATAAATTTATATATATTTATGTCTATTTATTTATATATGTTTATATGTTCATATATTTATATATATATATATATATATTAGTATATGCTTATATATTTTTATATGCATATTTTATATGTTTTATATATTTATATATTTATATACTTTTTTATATATTTATATAATAATATTTTTATATGTTTATATATATTTATATGTTTATATGCTCATATATTTATGTATGTTTATATATTTATATAAATGTATATATGTTTATATTCATTAAAATATTAATATACTTATGTATTTTGATATTTATAAATTTATATATGTTTTTATGTTTATATGCTTATATGTTCATATTTTTATATATATTTATATGTTTAAATATGTTTATATATATATATATATATCTATAAATTTTTTTTATATTCATATGTTCATATATGTATATAAAATTATATATGTTTATTTATTTATTAATGTTAATATTTTTATATATTTGTATATTTTTATATTTATATATTTGTATATGTTTTTTATCATTATATATGTTTAATATGTTTATATATTTATGAATGTTTATATATGTTTTTAAATTTATAGATGTTTATATGTTTATATATGTTTATATGGTTATATATTTAAATAAGTTTATATATGTTATATGCTTATATTTTTATATATTTTATATATGTTATATATATTATATATTTATATATTCATATATTTATATATTCATATATTATATATTCATATATTATATATTCATATATTTATATATTCATATATTTATATATTCATATATTTATATATTCATATATTATATATTCATATATTTATATATTCATATATTTATATATTCATATATTTATATATTCATATATTTATATATTCATATATTTATATATTCATATATTTATATATTCATATATTTATATATTCATATATTTATATATCATATATTTATATATTCATATATTTATATATTCATATATTTATATATTCATATATTTATATATTCATATATTTATATATTCATATATTTATATATTCATATATTTATATATTCATATATTTATATATTCATATATTATATATTCATATATTTATATATTCATATATTTATATATTCATATATTTATATATTCATATATTTATATATTCATATATTTATATATTCATATATTTATATATTCATATATTTATATATTCATATATTTATATATTCATATATTTATATATTCATATATTTATATATTCATATATTTATATATTCATATATTTATATATTCATATATTTATATATTCATATATTATATATTCATATATTTATATATTCATATATTTATATATTCATATATTTATATATTCATATATTTATATATTCATATATTTATATATATAATTAAGTTATATGTTCATATATATATATATATATATATATATATTTATTTATTTATTTATGTTTATTTATATTAAGATATATTTATATATTTATATATTTATATATTTTATATATTTATATATTTATATATTTATATATTTATATATTTATATATTTATATATTTATATATTTATATATTTATATATTATATAATTTATCTATTTATATATTTATATATTTATATATTTATTATTTATATATTTATATATTTATATATTTATATATTATATATTATATATTTATATATTTATATATTTATATATTTTATATATTTATATATTTATATATTTATATATTTATATATTTATATATTTATATATTTATATATTTATATATTTATATATTTATATATTTATATATTTATATATTTATATATTTATATATTATATATTTATATATTTATATATTTATATATTTATATATTTATATATTTATATATTTATATATTTATATATTTATATATTTATATATTTATATATTTATATATTTATATATTTATATATTTATATATTTATATATTTATATATTTATATATTTATATATTTATATATTTATATATTTATATATTTATATATTTATATATTTATATATTTATATATTTATATATTTATATAAGTTTCGGCATCAACCTTACCCCTCTGCCTTGCCTCTGGATTTTTGTTTTTTCCCTTTCCTACTACTTTCCATATATTGTATATTTCTGAGTATAAGTTTGACTACCGACCCTCCCCTTCCTACACTTTTTTATCCATTTGTTCCTATAATGTATTCCTACATTTTCATTCATGTTTCTAATTTTCTCTCCCCTACCTTACATTTTGTTTAATCATGACCCCTTTTAAAATAAGTAGAAGAAAAATTAGGCATATATTCTGGTAATATTGGCTGCCAGAAGCCATAGACATCATCGTTCCCTATCCACACCTTGTGTGGCATAGGGTATTGTAAATTGAATTCCACATAGACTCTCACCATTCATAGTCTGGTTAAACAAGCCACTTCTTCATCCAAGAACATAGGGTTTCCAAAATATTTCGCGACATAGTAGAGAGATGATTTATTGAATAAATGAAGAGGAAGCTTAGGGATATTTATCCATACCGGTGTTATAGCCTTTGTAAATACATTGAACTTAGGAGTCCACTTAAACATGCGCATAGGTAGACCCGATATGTTCCATTGGCACCTCATCCAGACTCTGTGGAAGTCTTCTTTCACCTCGAAGTGTAGAAATAGATGTTTGCTATTGAATAATGCTAACTTCACCCTAGCTTTCAGCTTTAGTGTGGAAATGAAACCATAAATGTCTTCAAATTGAGGTGTACCATGTGAGAATTTTCCGATGAGAGTAAGTTTGTGATGCTCGCTGAGCTTGGAGATATCTTCCGACGAGAAGTAATAGCAGGCTCGTCATTTTGAGTGTAATATTCAGAAGCATAATATCGGGTTTTAGAGAACTTTCGAAAATGACTATTCAATAGCTAATAAATTATTTTTTTTTCTATTTTTGGCTTAGAATTGAGATTGTCTTGCCCAAATAATAATGCTTTCCTCCCTCTAAAAATGCTACATTCTCTGTAAAGAATTGAGAGAAGTGGGTTTTATAAAAATGACTTCTTAATAACTACTTTCTCACTCTGAAAATGCAATTTTTCTTATTCTTCATAATCTTCCTATTATTCTTATTCTTCTTATTCTTCTTATTCTTCTTATTCTTTTCATTCTTCTTTTCTTCTTATTCTAATTCTTCTTATTCTTTTCAATACTAAGTTTTTTCTTTTAATATTTTATATATTTTTGCATGATTGATTGATCAAAATAGATGACTTTTACGGAGATTAAAATAAAATAAACTATATTAATTTCTCCATACCCACATGAGGCCCTCTACATTATTAGCTATCAATGACCCATTAATTATATATTTTCAATTTAGGGATTAATCATTTAATAAATGAAGATTTTGAAACCACGAATTAATAAGATGATTTCTTATTATGTAGAGAGACATTAGATAAGAAAATATAGTAGGTATCATATCTAATGACCACACATGATAGTCTAAAATATTTTTTATATTTGTTGATGATTATAATAGATATATATAATTTAAATTTAAAGAAAATCTTAATTTTATTTATATTTATGAAATTTGATTAAATTTTATATTTATGTTTAAAAATCTTAAATTTGATTGAGATATTGAAATAATGAGATTTTATTAGTTTTTATAATATATTTCTCATCAATTTATTTTTTTTTTGAAAAAATGAATTAATTCATCAAATATAATATGAAGATTTATGCTTTAGTGCACAAAAAAAAAGTCTCTATTTTTAATATTTAACAAAAAGTACACAAAAACATGACATTCAATTTCAAAAAAAATTGCTCCCGACATGACATGTTGCCAATTCAAAAAGATTTTACATAATTTTCGAATTCAAAAACCACCAAACAAGAATAAAAACTGATTTTCAAATACAAAAAAAAATTATAATCTAATACTCCCAACACGACATATGGCCCATTTAAAAGACAAATTATGTGGTTTTCGAATTCGAAAACCACTGAATAAGAATCAAAATTGATTTTTAATTTTGAAAAGAAATTTTTTTTTAATCTAAAACTTATATATATATATATATACATACATACATATACATACATACATACATGCATGCATATACATACATACATACATACATACATATATATATTAGATATTTAAAATAAAAAACATAAATGCTTTTCAAAATCAAAATGAAGTTTTGATTCATATTGGGTAGTTTTCAAATTTGAAAACCTGAATACATTTTTTTATAAAAGGTGATATGCCATGCATGGGGAAATTTAGATTTTTCATTTTCATTATACTATAACATAAATATTTTATGTTTTAATCTTTTTTTTTTTTGAAAATTAAAATTTTGAAAACTTTTTGTATATTGTTTTTAGTTGTGCCCCCAAAGTATACATTTTTCAAAATTATATATTGACACCACACTCCTACAAAAAATGTGATAACTAAAAGAGAAGTTAACATTTAATTAAAATTACTAAGATAATTTTATTACAAAGAAGTGTTCTATATATTATTCTAAAAAAATAATATTAATATTTAACTTACTAACCAACCAAATATTGTCTCAAGTCTTTTTGAGTTATATTATGTCCACGATGATATTACCCTCGATTTTGTATTTTTTGTTCATGATGTTTCTTCAAATTGAGAAAAAATAATTGTTTATGTCACCAAATGGTTTTTATTTTTGATACTCTAATACTCAAAAATTGCAAATATGTTACTCACCAATGATTAAGATAATCATGAGAGTATTGTTATAACATTCTTTTAAGAATAAGTAAATTTACAATGACTAGATTTAACAAAATGTACATTAAGACATCAAGGTAATATGGTTGTTTTTTTATCCAATTGTTATTGCTAATAAAGTCACGATTGATTTTTCTTCTACACCTAATACAACTAACATAATTTTTTGAGTAGTATAGTGGGATATCTCATCGAGAAGAGTATCAATAAGAAAAATCCAGTATGAGTGTCTCACAAGATATAAAATATGAGTCTTCTCATAAAGAATAAATAAAGATTGAAAATCTTGATAATCTAAATTTAAAAATATATACCATGCATATATGTTTATGATGTTCCCTAAGTGAGTCTCTTCTCATCATCGAACCGGGTTCAAAGTAGTAACTTAAACCTTTTGATTATTTTATGAAAAAACCAAGGATCTATTCTACCTAGCACTCATTTTTATATGTACTATTTTACTCTTATTTTGATACTGTATATAATAAAAAACAAATAGTATTACAAATCCAAAAATATCTATACTCAAGTATAAATATTATTATTTTTTAGTTTGTTGATGAAAAATTTTGTATCCTCTCACTCTCTCTCTCTCACTATGCCTCTCTTTCTCACACACAATATACCCCCCACCAACCCCCCCTCCCCCTCTTTCCCTTTCTCACATCTCCCTCCTCACTCTCTCCTTGACCATCACTAATAATCTAAGTGGTTTAACTTGCAATAATAATAAACATAAAAATAGATCATTACCTATCATTATCTACAAAATTATAATCATGTGCAGCATCATATTCATATTCATAGCCTTCAACCTTTTCTTTTCTTGTGAGTCAATTATTTTATCATTTTCAACTATTTAAAAAAATGTAATGGATTTAGAGTTGAAAGTTATACTTCAATTACTCTTAGCAATATCATCTTATGTAAAATTAACATCGAATATAGAATTATCTTTCATGCATTCATGACAATTCACTTCTTTTATTCATCAATTAATTATCTTCGAATATAGAATATGTTTCGAGTAAATCAATTTAATTGTAAAATATTAATTTTTTTAATGTTTAATTATACCTGATGTATAATAAATTATTAACAATATGATATTGTAACTTATCTTTTCTTCCAATGAATTTGTGAAGGTCTAAAAATTCATAGAATTTATATGTCACTTTGATACACATACTATTACAAATATTTTTAGTTTTATGACAAACATTTTTAAATATAATGTTATTTCACTCCCAACTTGATGCCTACTTATGAGGTTTCAGGTTTACAAATTTAATTACAAACCTTTATGATTGTAAACTAAAATTTGATATGCAACATACTTTCAATCATGGTTGTGAAAGACACGTCTCAGGTATGCCTAGGCTAAGGTGCAAGCAAAGCATAGCCATATTGCCTCGCCTTGGCTGAGGTGAGGTCCCTTCACGGAGGCATACAAAAAATAGAAAAAACACATGCCTTCCTAGAGGGTCGAAGCTCTCCGCAAACACACCTTCATAGATGTAAGTCATCTCCACATAAAAAGGCATCAGGAATTGCAAGAATGAATATTCCTACTTTCTCCAATACATGTCAAAACGAAAATTTGTTTTTGCATGTTGTAAAGGATGAATGAGGATGAATGAGAATCGGTTAATTCCTGTTTTCTGCAAAATAGACTAAAATGATGATCATCATTATGTGGATGTGGAATATGAATGAGGATCAACTATTTTTAACAATTTAATTATTTTAATATGTTTTGTTTGGATAATTTATAAATTTAGACAAAGAATATGTGTTGCCATATTGTCATATTCAGTTGATAATTTCTAAAAATTTTTAGAAACTTTATAGAAGTGATTTATTAGATTCTTTTAACATGTTTTATAATGTTTTAAGCTTATATTATTATATTTGAATATATTTTTAAAAAGTATATATATATATATATAAAATATCGTGTGCCTTACATAAAAAAGCTCATACAATAGATACCTTGTGCTTTAAAGCTCCAGGAGGCCTTTGCACCTTTGTGTACCTTGTGTCTTTCATAACTATGCATTCAATTTTAATACATATATTAGTAATTTAATGAAAAAGCCAAATAATTTAAATATTTTAATAAGAATATAATATATTCATTAAAATAAAAAAAATTGATGAAGCCATGATGATTAATTCATTTTAAATATTAATAAGTAATTGTGCAAAATAAAAATCAACAATACTTTTTTTTGAATGACATTTATCAAACTTAAGATGCATTTATCCAAATTACTATTAAGTTCTACATCTTGTCCTATATCTAATCTATTATAAAAGCACTTTTGAATGGAATGAGTATCCAACCATTTATAAAATATTTAGAGAAAATTTTTCTACTCATATGAATGATTTTTATAATTCTAAGTTTTTTTCTGGCATTTATTTATGTTTTTGAAAATTATCTGCTTCATGGATAAAATTTTTAAATAATAAATATATATGATGAAAAACAAATATTACTCATCTAAATTTATAAAATTATTGTTAAGATAAAATCATGTTTCATTTATTTTAGTTATATTTTTAGTTTATTTAGCAAGCATATACAATTATTCATTTTTATAGACTAACTTCTTTAGAAATAGTTTGTTTATCTATAAATACCTATGATTTATCATTTTATAAATGAATTTGAAGAATGTAATTTTTATTCCTCTAGGAATTTCTATCATTTATGATATTAGAGAGCACTTGATAATGACTAATTGGTATTACAATCCCCTAAAATTGATTGCTCGAGACGGCATTATAAATCATCAATAATATTTTTCGACTAGCACCTCATTGCACAGTGACATTATTACACATTTTAGCTACATTAAGTATATCTTCGTGTTCGCAAATTTTTTCTAAATGATTGAATTAATGGGATATCATTTTGAGAATGTTTTGAATGGAGTTTTGTTTGGTCAACTATATCATAAAAAGTTAAATATGCGGAATCAATTTATTTATCACTTCAAAACATAAAATATTGTTGTGAAGCCCAAGATGCACTCTCGTTGATGGCATTTTCATGTGGAGCAAAATTGGGTCAAGTCATGCCAATCAATATTTTGAATTGATTTTGTATTTTTTGTAATTCTAATATTTCTAAATAATTTTTTCGTGATTTGAGGTTATTTATATGATTATCCACTCATTTAAGTTAACTATGGACCCTACACTATCATGTGTTGAAGATTGTATGGACGATCTCACGCATGGTTATCAACTCAATAAATCATCACCTATTAGAGTCACAAAAGAATGATAAATTGGATGAGGTGGTTTTAATGACTATTGATGATCAAATCTTGATTCACGTACAACCTATTCATTGGAGTAAGCAAAGAGAATTTCTTTCTAGCACCACCTATTAGACAGTCCAAGTCTCAAATTATAATCTTGTCTTTAAATTGCAACATGTGCCATTGCTTGGATTGGATGGTAATATGGATGGGCCTTCTTGCCTAGGAAAAGACAAATCAAGACGGACCTACTTGGCATGGGTAATATTATTAATTTATTTAACCTTTTTAAAAATAATAGGGCAAGCCCAAATAATAAATACTATTATTATAAT
Source organism: Sapria himalayana (assembly GCA_029783825.1). Lineage (NCBI taxonomy): Eukaryota > Viridiplantae > Streptophyta > Magnoliopsida > Malpighiales > Rafflesiaceae > Sapria > Sapria himalayana. The sequence goes on from JAREIK010001764.1 coordinate 25,263, forward strand.
ACTAATATTTGTTAATCATTTCCAAATAATTAAGTTAAATAAATTATCATTATTATGTTTCATAAATAATAAAAAAAATAGACATTAACTAAGGGATTGTTTAATAACATACTTAAAATCTTCAAACAATTGAAAATTAAAATTTTCAATGGTTTGAAATTTTAAGTGCATTTAATAAAAATATTGGGAGCTGAAAATTTAAAATTTTAAGTGAAAATTCATTGAAAATTTTAAGTTGGCAAAGACCTACTTAATGTTAAAGGCTGAAAATTTCCAACAAAATTTTTTTAAAAAAATTATCATTTTGTCCTTTTTTTTTCATTTATTTTTAAATTATTTTTCATTTTCTCTTTCATGTTACAGTTCAGTTTGTGAATATGTCTTTTCCTCCACCTTTTTCTACTACCACAAACCCTAACCTTAACCATCTTTCATGATTAATTTAAGAGAGGAAATAGCAAATCAACTAGTTATTAATTAATTTTTGTTTTTATATTAAAAATTTAGATAGTTTTAAGAGTATAGATTTTATTGATTATTTTTTTAATATTTTTATTTCTTTTTTGGATTTATGATTTATTTATAGATATGTTTTTAAGAATTTTTTTTTAAAATAATTAATAATTGTAGTGAAAAAAAAATTCATTATAAATTTTATTTATGTTTGATAATATGTAATACCATCATAATAAGGGTAAATATGTAAAATATATCATTTTTAGCATTCAGCATTTATAATTATCAAATAATATATTTATATTCACAATTCAATTAACAGTAATTTATCAAACATTTTTTCAATACAAATTCAACACTTATAAAATTTAGCCTTATTTTTTTAGTACTTATTTTTCAGCATTTAATTTTTTCAGTTTTATCAAACAGACCCTGTGTAAAAACTAATAAAGAAGTAGAATGCTAAATATCATATATTAATATAAAAAAAAATTATGAAGAAAGTTTCTAAGTACTTTTTAAATAAAAAATCTATTAATATCAGCTAACAAAATATTTATTATTTCTATATTATCGAATATTTAGAAAAATAATTTTATATTTGACATCTTTTTATATTAAATAAATTGAGTTTTATTTTATTAATACATCAATTCTAAATTATCTTATCAATGACACATTAAGTTATTAACACATCAATATCACATAAATTTGACCAAGTAAAAATGTTAATTATTTATAAGCATTATGAATATTAAAAAAAAGTATAACTTATCAATTTCACAATGAAGTTAAAATGAGACACATGACATTGATGTAATCAAAATTTATCATTAATATATCTAGTTAATTCTTATCCAACATACTTCGTTGCATTTGTATTAATAACTTTTAATAAAGAAAATTGAGATAGTTTAAATTTTAATACTGAATTAACTTTAAATACTAAAAATACTATTATTACTATTTAAAACATAAGAATTAAGATATCGAATCTAAAATCAATATAATATAAAATTGTATTAATATAATCTTAATTTGATCTAACAACCCAAGTAACAAATATTAATTGAATACAAAAATTATTTAAGTACAAATAAAAATTTAATATAAAATATAATTCAATATAATAACTTATAACATCATTCATAATTGTATGTTTAACAACTTTTGAATTGTTGAAGAAAAAAAAATATATTTCTTATCAAAATAAAGCTCACCAAAAATAGTAGGTAAATTATATGATCAAATAAATAGGCTATAGATTTTCTAGCCACTATGAAATCATATAAAAAAAGTACTTACAAAACAATTATAATTGAACTTAAAAGTATTGTGTCAATTTTGTCCTACTAATATATTTTATAGCATATTTTTTCCCATAAATAAGTAAATGTAAAATTTCATTTGTAGTATTAGCACATAAGTTTTTAAATTAAACTACTATTTTATAGATTTTTATCATTTTCCTCTTAACTTTTTGCTTTTTTCCTCAAATTTATTTTCACATAATATTAAAATTCCCCCAATAATGTTAAGTTAAATATTATAATAACTAATAATTTTAGTAATTTTATAATTAGAAACAACATTCAACAAAATAATTATCTATGATGTTATTATTATCTCATTAATCAATAAATTATAATTTATATATTTTTATCACTTTATGATTACTTTTATCTTTATTGTGGTTTGTCTTTTTTTTTTATTTTTTTATGGTTATTTGTGGATATAATTATCCAACATGTAGGTTATGCCAATTCCTTTAGTTTCTATTTATTGGTCAAGTTTATTATTTGTAATTGAGTAAAAAGTCATTAATAAAGTGTACATATTTTATTGCATTGTACATTCTTTTGTTTCGAACATGATATTAAAGCTTTAGACTTGCAAGCCATGTGTGAAAACTATGAGAGAAACATGCGTCTATAATAGCATAGTTGCACATAGGTTCCATTGGTGGCAGTATGTATACACACACGTTGTGTGTACATGCACCAAGGGTAGCTATGTGCATTCAGTGGCAGCGTACAAACACATGCACAGTGAAGCATGTGTCAACTATGGGTACATTAGGTACAATGTGTGTGTTTGGTGGTAGTGTGTGTATGCCCTATGATAGTACATAAACATACACAATTAATGAGTGTCATGGTAGGATAAGTAGTGAACAGATGGTACACAGCATGCTGCGACTTTTTTTGCAGAAAGAAAAAAAAAGAGAAATGAGGACCTTAGATGTTTGATTGGCAGGGAAACCCAAAATCTCTATGCATGCTGTAAATCCAGCAGAAAAAATACATATGATGAGCTACTAGAGTTCGAAGATAATTTTTTGGCCAGAGAATGACTCCCAAACTACTGTTGTATTAGAAGCAGATTTCCCTTGCTTTAGCTAGGATTACAGAGAAGAGTATTAAGAAGAAGAGAGTTTCCCAGAAGAATAAGAAGAATCGCCATAAAAATATTCAGCGAGCAAATCCACAGTAGTCAATAAAAATGACATTTTAATTATCAAATAAAAAAATAGAGTTTATATATGAGGTTCAACATCTAATAAAATTAAAACAACATTTAATACTTTACAACATGACATACACATCTATTAAATGAGAGTCAGTGAGAGTGTAGAAACAATTTCACCAAGTGTAGAGCCCAATACAGCAAACATAAGCAAGGCCCAATATCAAGAATCTTTCCGATTTGATGTAGTTCATATGAGTCCTAGCATCTTCCATAATTATACTAATTTTTCTTTAGACAGAGGCTTGGTGAAAATATTCTCCAGTTGTTTTTCAATTCTACAAAAGATTAATTTAATCTCATTAGTCTCAATTGCATCTTTAATAAAGTGGTATTTAAGACCTATGTTTTTTGTTCGACTATGCATAATAGTATCACTTGTTATAGATATAGTCGATTGATTATCACATAGTATATCAGTCAGGTCTTTCATAGGTTCACCCAAATCAGTCAATAATTTTCTCATCCACAAGGCTTGTGATGTGGCTACTAAAACATAAACATATTCAGCTTCAGTGGTGGATAGGGAAAATGTGGATTGCTCCTTGGATAGCCAAGAAACAACCACATTTCCCAGGGTAAAGACATATCTAGAATTACTTCGTTAGTCTTTTGGACATCCTCCCAATTAACTATCACAATATCATATATTTTTGTGTGAGTAGTTCTAAAGTACTTTAGACCTAAGTCTAAAGTTCCTTTTAGATACCTTAAGACTCATTTAGTAGCACCAATGTGTATATGATTGGGTGTGTGCATGAATTGAGACAGAAGATATACAAGGAATACAATATCATGTAGGGTGGTTGAAACATTCAGATGACTGCCAATTAGGCTTCTATATGATTTACCATTAGTGATTCTGCCTATATGTGTCAAACGGGTCTGGCCGGGCCTGCCCGGGCCGCCCTTTTTTTTTGTGCACGAGCATGGCTTCGTGCCGGGCCTCCACGGCACAGTTACTGTAACGTGCCCAGCAATGGCACGGTTTAAAAAAGATGGGCCGCTCGAGCCGGGCCTGGTCGTACGGGCCAAACTAGGTCGTACAGGCCATAAATTTTTTTTTTAAAATTTTTTTTATTTTATTTATATAAATTATTAAAATATATATAAAATTTTAGATAATGTATAATATTATATATTTATAAAATGAAAAATGTTAAAATTTATTAAAATAACAAAGTTTACAATTTTTTTTTAATGTAATATAAAATTAGATTAAAATTTATTAGAATTATATAATAAAATTATAAATTTTTAAATGAAAAATTAAAACAAAAAAATAAATAAATCAATACATTTTGTTAATAAAAATAAAAATTAAAAAAAACATAAGCAACTCAAATGAAAAATGAGCAATCAGCCATTTGAAACCGAAGGTCCGAACCAAACAAATTACAGTTTCAACACAACGTACAAACAAAGCGTATAATCAATTAAAAAACATCGAAATCAAAAAATAGTAGATCATCATCAATCGTCAATCAGCATATCATGAGCATTATCAGCCGCAACATCAAGTTCAGTATCATATGGATCATCATCATCAGCAATCAACTCCTCCGCCATCGTAGTGGATGCGGCTACAGTCCTTGTCCCAGTCCCAACTCCAGCACGATCATGGATGCTAAACTTCGAATCCTTCCAATCCTTCAAACAAGCCAAGGCCTCAACAATATCTGGACATAATCTCGATCTCCTATCCGAAATCACATTCACTACAACAGAAAAATCAGACTCCGATGCTACGCTCGACACCAGAGGAGTCGGTAGATCTCGTGCCATCCTAGATAGCATGGGAAATGTGGACTCATATGATTTCCACCACTGTAATATATCAAGATTCTTAGTATCAGAATGTGATATGATTGAGCAGTAATCAGTATCTAAGTACTGAGAAAGCTCGCGCTCCTATGTGATGGTCCACCCCTATGTTTTCCCCTCGCTAGCTGAATGGAAAAATCGTCATCTCCAAATAAGGTATCAATGTCCGTAATCACGGTCTCACTACTACCACCACCATACCTAGTATCGTAGTATGTGAACAGGTCAGTCAACTTCTCGTGAATGAACCCTTCAGGTGGCTCTTCCAGGTTCATGCACGAGGAAATATAAGTCAAGGTGTTTTCTACCCCTTCCACCTTAACCCTATGGTCCATGCATGCAGCGAGGCGATAAAGAGATAGAACGGTGGACCAGTACTTCAAGTACTTGGTTTCCATCTCTACAACCATATGGCTAAGTGTCGGGTCAGCTCAATACTTCCTAAACATGCTACTAATGTTGCATATGCACCGGAGTGCAATGCAAGTAGTGGGCGTATAAACCGACGAACACATGTTCGTCGTGTCATAAAAAATCTTCAGGAATTTCATAAATAAAATTCTTGAAGCCCAGTCAGTGTCGTCAATAATAAGTTCGTCACTCTTACTATTGACGTAGTCGGATATCACGTGTTCGTATCCAACACATGATTCTAACATCAGGTACGTGTAATTCCAATGATGTCTCACATCCGATTGGAATTTCTTCTTCTTAAGATTCACAAACAAACAGAGACTTCCAAACTCTTGTTGTCTGCGATGAGTGCGAATATATTTTAGTGCATTACGTATATTATCCAACGTATGGTAACACACATTCATACTCGCTTGAACAATCAGGTTAATCACGTGACACATGCATCTGACATGAAAGATCTCTCCTAATGGTGAGTCTTTAATATTCCTAACAAACATGTTGATCGCTACTCCATTATTAGATGCGTTATCGAAGGTGACACTAAAAATTTTATTTTGAATTTTATATTCCCTAAAGATTTTCATCATACACTCAAAAATGGATGGGCCATCATGAGGATGAAGAATCTCAGAGAATCCTAAAATTTTTTTATTGATTGTCCAGTTTGAATCTACATAGTGGCTAGTGAGACATGCATAAGAAGATTCATCGTGACTTGTCCAGATATCGGATGTCACGGATACCACTCCACTATATGCCATAAATTCATTAATTTTTTTTGTTTTTCTAACTTATATATCTTTAGTATGTCATTCCTAGATGTGGAACTAGGAATCCAATGATAAGCAGGCTGAAAATATGTCTGCATGATGCGCACTACCCTTGGATCTTATGAAAATCTGATCGGAAGACCCATCAATGTGATAAGTATGGCCATGTCGTCCCTACCCAACTCGCTGGAGTATATGAAGGGTGTAAACTTTGAGACTGGACTCGATCCAGTCTCAAAAAATGCAGTACCAAGTTGGGTTTGCCTAGGATCTAATGGACCATGTTTATTGGTGCATAATTCGGCATGCCTCTTAAGGTGCTCAGTCCCAAACGAACTCTTACATGTTAAAAGTCTCATACAATATTTGCACTGTGTCATTTCTTGTTCTTCACCCCTAACATTTTTTTATTTTATTATATTAAAATGAGTCCAAACTACAGAAGTCCTCCTAGTTTTTTGTTTTTTAGAAGTTTGGGTTGAGACGACTGGAGAAACCAAAGTTTCAACAGTCTCAAACCTCTGTGTAATATTTTTATTTTCTAAATTTAAATATGTTTCAATTGTATTTGTCATTTTTTAGGATTTTTGTTTTTAAGAATAGTTTAATAGAGACTATAAGACTGATTTTAATTTTTTCTAATTTTGGTCTTGAGAGAGAAACTAGAGAGAGAAAGTTAAAAAAACGTAAAATAAATTACCATGTAAAAGTAGTGAGGTCAGTCACGTGCACGATGCACCACAGTCAAGCTCTAATGTTCAAAACTCAAGTTGAGATTCCCGAAAATCCAAGCCAAATGCCAAAATCCCGAGTCCCGAGAGAGAGAAGCAAAATTTTTGAGAGAGAAATTGAACGATTTGGGAGAATTTATGTTTATGAAAAACATAAATATTAAAGAGAGGGGGGTGGAATTTATAGATTAAAGATAATAATTTTTTAAAAAAAATTATTTTTTTTTAATTTTTTTTAATTTTTTAGAGGGCAGAATCATGAGGGCCGTTGGATTCTGCCCCCTAGCCATTGGAGGCGAGATCCAACGGTTGAAAATTTAATTTTTTATTATTATTTTTTCCGTTGGGGGGGGGGATTTGAGTCGGTTCGGACCTCGTGGGAGTGGGACCACGGGTCGAATCCAATCAGACCCGACCCGCGATCTTTTTTGTGGGAGGGGCATGGGACGATCATGGGGTCGGGCTGGGGGAGAACTGGCATGAAATGAACTCGTGCCGGTGTGCCATGCCACAGGCCGAACCGTGTCGGGTCAGGCACGGCATATCACGGGCCAGGCACGGCTCATGCCTAACTCGAGCACGGCAATTTTTTGTGCGGGCCCGGCCCAGGCAAGGCCGAACCGTGCCGGGCCGACTCGGCCCTGGCCGGTTGACACCTCTAATTCTGCCTTGTCCAAAAATTAATTTCTAGTTTACAACTAGATGTGTATACATTGGTTTATAGTCACTCATTCCATGGTTTTTTAGTATGGTCTGAATGTATCTTGATTAGCATACTGATACTCCACTTGAGTCTTGAAAGATTTCATGTCCTAAGAAGTGTTTCAATTTTCCTAGGTCTGATATTTCATACTTATTTTGCGTGTCTCTAGCTAAATGATTCTATTAATTCAGATTTATTTTTTGTAAAGATTATGTCATCTACATAGATTGACACAAGCACTACTCCATAATTTTCAGCCCTTTTAATGTAAAGTGATGGCTCACTCATACTACTTTTGAATCCTTGATTCAACAAGCAGAAGTTTATTTATTGATACCAAGCACAAGGAGCTTGTTTCAATCCATAAAAAGCCTTATTTACATTTGGTTTCCTCCCACTCTAAGCCTATAATGGAGTGAGATTATCCAATGCCTTTATAGGGCATCTATTGAGAAAGTACATTGCAGTATTTACAGCTTCTTCCCAATATATTTTAGGCATGTGTTTTTCATTTAAAAGGGTTATGGCCATTTTCATTACAATTTTGTTTCATCTCTCCATAACACCATTTTGTTGTGGTAAGTAAGAAGTGGTCAAGTGTCTGTGTATTTCTTTCTTTTCATAGAAATTAATATTATGTGAGAGGAATTCACCACCTCTATCTATTCTAAGTATTTTTACACTTAGACCAGATTATCTTTCTATTAGAGGTAAAAGTTTTTACACTTAGACCACATATGCCTAGTGCAATCATCAACAAACAATAAAAAGTTGTTGTTGTTAGCCAAGGAATGGACTAACATAGGTCCACAATTGTCTGCATGAATCATTTCTAGAGGCTGGGATGCTTTCCATGCAAATTCCTTGGGAAAGCTTTGTCTAAACTACATCCCTACAGCACATTCTTCACATACAGAAGTGGAAATGTTTAAGTTTAAGGGTACACCTCTCACAAGCTGATTTTGAAAAAGATTTTTTAAGCTTGTGTAACTGAGATATCCAAACCTTCTGTGCCACAAAAATGTTTCTGATTTAATATTCATAATCAATGCTTTGTCCACCATTTGATTGAGGGTCAATGGAAAACTTATCCACTGGACATCTTTACTGTCTAGAGGGGTTCCTCTGACTCCCGATCAAATATGTGACACATATTACTTTTAAAAGCCAACTTAAAACCTTTCTCCATTAACTACCCCACACTAAGAAGATTTTGATCCAGTGTTGGAACCAACAGGATATCTCTTATAATCTTATCTCCTATGGGTGTGGGAACATTGACTTTGCCCTTATCTTTTGCTTGAACAATGACACCATTTCCTAATTTAACTTTTGAATTTACTAATGGATGTAAATTCACAAATATACTTTGATTTCTAGATATGTGGTTTGAATAACCACTGTCCTAAAACCATACATTAGGAGGAGTTTTTTTGGTTTCTGTTACGTAGAATAAGTGTTCTTCAGAGGTCATGTGCTCTGCACAACTAGCACACTGAGTGTGCCTCAACCTACAGTCCATTAAAACATGCTCAAATATTTTACAATTTAGGCATTGATTTTGTTTTCTAAACCAGCATTTTGTCTCAGTGTTGTTTTTTCTCTTGCATATATTTCAAGAGATATATGAACCTTTCTGTGAGACATTTGAGGTTACAGAGGAAGAACAATTTTTATTTTTATTTTTGTTTTTATTTTTAAACATATACCTGGAATTTTCTTTTTTATTTCTTACCTTTGTTGCTTGACCATCTTCCTTTACAGCTTGATTTTCCCACCTTGATGCATGGTAGATTCACCAGATAGTTCGGCTCTCTTTAGTAGTTTGCTCTCATAAGATTTTAAAGAGCTGAGGACTTGAGTAGTCAACTTCATCAAGTCATTTGTCTCCTCTATTACTACTACAATAGAATCAAACTTATCAGGCATACAAATGTGTAGTTTCTCAACTAGTCAAATTTCTATGATGTTCTCTCCATGAATTTTTAATCGATTAACCACATCTAGAAACTGAGTTGAGAACTCAAAAAGAGAATCTGATTTATTCGTACTCAGATTCTCAAAGTCCTTCCTTAATGAATGTAGAAGAGCTCCTAGAGATTTTTTATCTTCCTAGAACTCTTCTTTAAGAAGGTCCCAAGTATCCTTGGCTTGAGTACACCCCAACAATCGAGAGAAAATGGTATTACTGACTCCTTGTTGGATGAATAGTTGTGCCTTAGCATTTAATTTTCTTAACTCTTTTTCCTCTAATAACTCTTTTCCTTCTAGAGAAAAGATATCATGTGGTTTTGTGTATCCAGAAACTACAATCTTCCATAAATCTTGTGATATAAATAGAGTTTTCATTTTAACAAACCAATAATCAAAGTTATCACTATCAAACAAGGGTATAGTGATGGAACCCGAGCTTGATGAACTTAGATATTTGGTTGTCATTCTGTTCAAAATTTTCTTAAAAAATTCGGGTAGAAAATTGGGGGTTTTGTAGCAATCTGTGTTTATTTATACAAAATATTTGGATCTAAATAGATATGCACTAGATCTAAAAGGATCCGAGAAAATTGTTTATGTCAGAATGATTTTACAGAATCATTTTATTCTAAAGAAGTTTTTGAATAATCAATTCAAGATACTTCAATCTTAGATAAAACATGTTCTAATTTCAATTATTGTATTAGAAGAAGATTTCTCTTGTTTAGCAAGTAATATAGAGAAGAGTATTAAGAAGAAGAGAGTTTCCAAGAAGAAGAAGAAGAAGAAACATGATAAAAATATTTAGAGAGCAAATCCAAAGTAGGCAATAAAAATGTCATTTTAATTATCAAATAAAAAAATAGAGTTTATATATGAGGTTCAACATCCAATAAAATTAAAATAGTCTTTGATACTTTACATCACGACAAACATGTTTATTAAATGAGAATCAGTGAGGGTGTAGAAGGAATTTCACTGAGTGTAGAGTCCAATACATCAAATATAAGCAAGGCCAAATATCAACAACTACTAATTATCAAGTGACAATTCATTAAGATAAAGTTAATTTCTATTTTTTATCATTCACAACATGCACAATATTATGAAAGTTAGCAATATCATTGTATTATTCATCCCTGACCATATAGATAAAATAAACAATTTTACAACTTATGAGATTATGATCAAAAAAGTTAAATTCTTAATATAATATACATATTATAGAAGGAATGATCACACCAGAAAGAATTATTAAAGAATGTTTCTAGAAAGGATATCAAGAGAATTATAAATAATTGAGAATGATAAGTCAATGAATTAAATTCAACTATCACAAAGTTCTCCCTCCATCATTCTTACTAGAGGTATAAACATATTTAATGATTTTTTTTGACTTATTTTCTAATTTCTGACTATTAAACTATCGACTCATAAGTCATCAATCATTTATTTTTCATTATATTTTATTTTTATTCTCAGAATATTATGATCGACAATGATAGATCAACAAAAACTATTTCATATGATAATATGCAACTTGACATTTCACTCTTGTTATAGGTTAAATTTAGTGTATGTATTTATTTTTTTTTTTTTATTTTCTTTTTTTATTATTACACTATTTGAGAGAAACCTAGATATGGAATGCTATAAATTATATATATGTGGTATTTTTGGTTTCTATTTAATGATGAAGATAATTATTTTCTTTTCTCCCTTAACTATCTTCTCTCTTTATCTCCTCCTTGAAAAACCTAGGGTCTAAACTCTAATCTCACAAATTCAAACTTGGTATCAAAGTGATAGATGAATTTAAGAAGGGTGATCAAATGTACTAGTGGTGGCACATTATCTGATAATGCAACAACAATGTAAATTAGCATCTAGCATGGATAAAGACAATGCCAAAATATTTTGGAGATAAAAAGATAACATGTTTTGTTTTCTTGTACTTGTTAAGTGAATTATAACTTTCTATAGAAAGATAGAAAAACAGTTGACTATCATGTTGTCGCTCTCCTTCTTATCTCAAATATCAAGATCAAGTTCTTACAGAAATAATACCACCTTATCATTTTGGAATTTCAATCAACTTTCTTTTCAACTTTTCAAATGCATCTATACATTCATGATCAAAGTTAAAAACTACATATTTCTTCGATAATTTATACATTAGTTTAGTTGTTTTCAAAAAGTTATGAATAATTGCTTATAAAAACCAAATTGTTTGAAAAATATTTTCACCCATTCAACACAAGTATGGTGGGTAATGTTTTGTTGATAGATAATTTTGAGTCATTGATTTTCAATCCTTTGGCTGATACAGAATATCCCAATATTATTCTCTCGGTAGCCATGAAGTGACATTTTCCCCAATTAAAGATAAAATTTTTCTATGTACATCTATTTAACACAACTTTAAAAGTATACAATCTTTGAAAGAGTCTTTATAAACTAAGAAATTATTCATGAATATTTTCATAATCTATTCATTGATCAGCAAATATTACATTCATAAATCTTTGATACAAAGTCCAAACAACATTCTTCTAAAAGTAAAGGTCTCATGCGGGCAATTAAATATTGTTTTATTTTAACTATAGGATCAATCAAGATTTGAATGTACCTTGGATAGTGGATTCCCATCTAAAAAACAATACTAAAATGATAAGAGATCTTGTCCAATATTTGATCCATGAACAAAAGCAGTAGGTGGTCTTTCTTTGTTATTTTGTTCAATTTTTGATAATAAACACATAGTCATCATCAGGCTGTTGAGTTCTTGGAAATCTCTTCATTATTTGTTGTTTTCACCATCAACCCACATTTCTTCTACACGAGATAAATGAGGCCCACCCAAGGGCTAAGAAATATCACATAAATAATGTCTGCATTTAACCATTATACAATTTCCTTTTTTATGACTTTCATAATTGGATTTTATCATCATAGGGGTTCAATTATCGGCTTCGCATCTTTCTTCATTAAATGTTTATGCATGTATGTCGACGATTAGATCCTTTTAATACCATCTAATGATCAATCAAGAGTAGTTTCATAGTTTCTTATGAGATTCACAACTTAGGTGTCTCCAACCCCTATATTAGCAATGTTGAAATGATATTGGGCATTGTCTTGTTTTCTCCCAAAAAAGAGTTGTGGGCATGATTGGGTAATACCTTCAAGATTAGCTCGACTGAGTTTTTTCTTTCTGTCGATAGTTGACCTCCCAAAATAGTAGTTTTTTCCAAAATCACGGTGATGCCTGTTATATGATCTCTTTGACTATCACGACATTCAAATTTACTATGACTTTCATTTTCTCAGTTGAGGCATTGTTAGGTAACTCACCAAAATCATCTCGTTCAGATTTCTAGGTCTCTATATTTGCTACCATCTAGTTCCCATATAGATTTGTCTTGATCTGACCTTCTCATTTTCATCAAATTATCATTATTTGTATTGTCCTTTTGATTGATTTTTATTCTGAGTCCTGAGTTATCAGCCAATTCCCAAAGTTTTGACGTAAAAAAAGTACTAAAAATTACAAAAAATACAAGCAAAAACCAAAACACAATTATTCATCTACAAACAAATTAACAAGACTTAGCTTTTAGATTCAAGAAGCATTTCAAACTCATCATTATTTAAACTACCAAAAAAATTATTATTTTGCAAAAAATAATTATGTCAACTCATGTTGAATAATCAAACTAAACAATCTCTAGCAATGATATCAAAAGGTTTATAGCAACTTTGTTATGGCATCTTATCTCATCAGTTAGGCGATGTCCTAAAAGCTTATTGACAAAAATAATTTTTCAACATAGATCTACAAGTGTACAAGTCATATTGGTAGTAAAAAAGAACTTTCATCCATATATTAATCCCACAAAAATTATATTGGTAATTTGGTCGTTCAATGATAAGACAACTTATTTTAATAAAATAAATATTCAGAATGTGAGAAACTCTTAGGTCCAAAAATTGATTCAATTAAAGATAAGTGACGATGTTAAAGTTGCTTGATTTATATGATGTTTGAATACATAATAAATGTTACAATATTATGAAATGATTCATTGCTTTAACGACATACAAGATAATTATCGCCATTAAGTCTGTCTCAATAGTAATCTTCTCCTAGATGTCCTGTCGATATGCTATCATCAAGATAACAAATCATTTATGTTCGAGTGTCATTCACAATCTCATACTTTTTAGGCAACTTTATCAATTCTACTTAATAGTTATTCGCATTCACACTAATATTCTCTAGCCTCATATGTCATAAAAATCAAAGATTACCTATCAATTCTACTTAATAGTTATAAGTATTAACACTCTCGGTTTAGTAAGAGTCATACTAGCATTATTAATATATATTTCTCTCAAATTTCAACAATAAAATTCATACAAGTAAAAACAACTCACAAGAACCAATTTTTTTTAAATGAACCCCTTATGGAACATTTATCCATTTCAAATTTCAAATATAAAAATTACCTATCATCACAACATTGTGAGTCACAACAAACTCACATTTTTCAAAGATTACCTATCATCATCCTCCTTAATAATAATGCAACTTCATACTAAAAATGAACCCATTAGGGAACATTCTATATAATGTTCATCACAATCAAGAACCAAAATTTTTAAAACATGTATAATAGATTGACATGTAAAAATATTCACACTTTTAACTTCGTAAGCATCATACTTATGATAATTAACATATCCAAATTTGGAATTTCATCATATTATTTTATTTTGCGCTTTATAGTCAGAAGGATTGTCACTTCTTTCTTATCACAAGCACGAGTGTGTCTCATAGTTACTTGTTAACTTTCATCGCAACAATCTAGTACAAACCTACCAATAATTAAAATCTAGTTTTAGTAATATTTAATCAATCATTCACCAATATTCATAACACAAAAAAAATAAAAATATCTTCATTCATAAATAAAATTCAATATCACATCACATAACTCAATTTATACAAACCCTAGATCATGCACTATTTTGATAAGAAATTCTTAAATCTATCCTAGAGGAGGAGTTTGAGAGGCATGCTCTCTGACTCTAGGGATTAGCATTAATTTTGCATTCCTTGCTTGTTTGTGGAACCCATAGAAAGTAGGAATTTAACCCTAAGTTTTAATAGTTACACATCACATCACATCAATAAAAAATTGTATCACATCACATCAATAAAAAAAACAATATAACATCACATCAATAAAAAACAATGACATATCACATATTTTAATTTTAATAAATCATAGATCATGTGTTATTTTGATTAAAATTCTTGAATATATTCTAGAAAAGGGGGTTTGAGAGCCACGCTCCCCTACTCTCTGGATTAGAATTAATCTTACATCCCTTACTTGGTTGTAAAGCCACTAGAGAGTACAAAATTCATCCTAAGTTTTGGTAGTTACACAATGACTTTACTTGTTACTTGGTGGGAGAGAAAAAAATAAGAAATATTTGTGAATTTTTCTATCTGCCAATTTTATACTTAGATATATATTCATTACTCTCAATAGAAAATATTGGCTTCCAGAAGAAAATCTGAATTTTAATATTCATCTTTTAAGTTTGAGATTATGACTTTAGAAACAAGAGGTCATAGAGCTATAAAGTGACCATGACTTTAAGCATTTATTTTTTATCCTTCATAAAGAACCACAACACTAAAAAATAGCAACAATGTTGATATTCATCTTTCTTGATTATTATATGGCCACAATGCTAGGAAATAGCTATAGCACTGTGAAGATCCCTCTTGTGTATCTCATGATCACGACTCAAAAAATGTTATTCATCATTCTCAATTGTCCATGGCACTATGAATGATCCCAACACTGACTTTCAATTTTTTCATATATCATATTAACATGGAGTTGCAAGAATATCATAGTTCTAATAACCAGCGAGAACATAAAAATCATAGTTTTTCCTTCCTTTGAGAAAAAAGAATCATAACCTTGGAAAATGATCATACTCAAATAATATTTTCTATGACTTTTAATATTTCAAAATTTATGACCTAAGAAACACATACACGAATACGGCCATGAAGATACAACCCAATGAGGCATGGGGACACAACAAATTTCAAAAAATCAAGATACGAATATGGCAATGACACAGCAACATTGTACAAACATTGTTTTTTAATGTAGTTTAAAATACTATAGATATATATATATATTCCTATTTATTGGTATATATAATTAGGCATAAACATTTATTATACCTAATTATTTTCGACACTTGTAGCAAGAATCCGGCCATTAAATAGTAGGAATAAGTTCGAGACCCCCCCCCCCCCCCCCCCCCACCTTCCACTAGAAGCAAGGACACTCCCTTGCTTTAATTTTATGAGATATATATGGCTATGACTACTTGATAATACCTAAATCACTAAGAATATATCACACAATGAAAGAATTGTGTTAATGAGTTAATAAGTTCATGATGTATAAAATTTATCAAGATATTATAGATAGAGTTTCAACCAAGAATAAATGACAAAACTTCGTAAAAGTCAATGTTTTACCCCCTCAACTAAACATCTTCAAAATATATATCAATTTCTTGACCATTCATTAAAACTTACCAAAACTCTAAAGTCATGAAATCAATCCATAATATTTCATATTTCATGCATATATCATCATAAAATACCAAAATACTTACAAATACTGGATTGTTTGAACACCAAATAGTAAATATGCAGTGTAACACATGCAATAAAAACAATGTAAGCATGTAATGTAGCAGACACAACAATGTAGGTCCGCATAGTGTAGGTGCATGCAATTTAGATGTGTTAATGTTGTTAAAAATTGTACTATTTTAGGCATGAATAGTATAGGTGTTTAAAATAATGATGGTATACCCAGGGACATAAAAGTCTTGCACGAATATTGTTCAATACAAGTGAAGGGTGTGTAGCATGTAGCGGTGTTGAGAAAGTCGAAAACAAGAAAGTGGTGCATACAAATGGTATAGTGCATGTGTGATAAAGATGCTTGATGGACCTAAAAACCAGCAACTCCAAAATGAAAATATATGACCAATAGATCAACAACTATAACATAATAAATAGAACAAAAAAAATTCTTAGAGCAATCCACCAATTGAATGCTCATATCAAAAAGTAAATACATAACACAAAAAATAAATAATCTCAAGACCTCCATTAAGCTAGTGCATAAATATCAAGTACACCATTCTTGGAGAAGAGAATAAAAATTAAGGTTTCTTCAAAGTTTTAGAGAATATATCATCTAGCTAATTTGCTATAAAAACATATCATAGAAATGAAAATATCATGAATTTTTTCCTTAAGAAAATAATAAATTTTTATGTGTTTCATCCACTTGGAGGAGAATATTATGAATTTTTTGCACAAAAATGAATATATCATTATTTGACTATCATTATAAAAATGTGTGTTAAAAATAAGCAGATACTTATATTATTCAAGAACATATACCTAAACTAAAATCTAAATTATCTCACAAGAGATTATCATAATCATCATTAATTCTATCTCTACATTGAAATATTATTATTTATCTTATTTTTTTCATGAAACACAATGGTCTTTAAAAAAATAAAATATATTATGGTTAAACTCATTTTTGTGCAATCTAATATCCAGCTATAATCTAAAAAACTAGCTATCTGATATAGTGCATGTGAATTTTGAAAAAAAAAAATACTAAGACCATGAGATTTCTTCACAAACCTAAGTAAGAAAAGATTTATAACTAGGTAAAACTTTCATAAAAAATCTAAAAATAACTAATTACATTGACTACATCAACTAATATTGAATTAGTGATAGTTAAAATGTCAATTTTTTTATATAATTCTCTTAAGTGTACTCGATTAAAAAAAAGACTTACATGCAACAAGAAATCAATACATGACTAGATAGAAATATTTGCTAGAACTCAATCCAAAAGATCAACTTATGTAAAAGTATCAATAACATATCTACATGTGACAAAATAATACCTATCACTTATAAATCATCTCTTCCACGTGAAAATATTTAAGCCTCCCAAAATATTTCATTTGAAACTATAATTTAAAAAACTCGTTTAATTAAGTGACTCCACACTAATAATTTCTTGTAATTGAAAAATCATTCATGTACATAATCAATAAAACAAATGATGTCTTGATTGATGCACTTTCTAAGAATCATCTAACGACGATGATATATGATATCAATCTCAAGAAAATTATATCTAAAAACTAGTTGAGTTACATAATATCTACTTCTAGACCATCACCTCAAATAATAATAATATTATTATTTTCAATAAAAAGTAGTGTCCATATCTACTCAAAAATAATATCCATATACACCTCCCAATCAAGATTTCTATGATAATATTTTGATAATCAATTTAATATAGTAACACAACTTCTAGCTATCAATCGAGCTCACAAGAAAATTATATCTAAAGAAACTCATTGAGTTATATAATATCTTGCCCATCACCTCAAATAATAATAATATCATCAATAAAAATTAGTTTCCATATTAAACTAACAAACAAACTACCAATAGTGCACTAATATTTTGATAATCAATTTAAAATAGTAACACAACTTCTAGCTATCAATCAAGCTCATAAGAAAATTATATCTAAAGAAACTCGTTAAGTTACATAATATCTTGCCCATCACCTCAAATATAATAATAATATCATCAATAAAAATTAGTCTCCATATCTACTCAAAAATAATGTCCATATACACCTACCCATCGAGATTTCTATGATAAGATTTATCTTCCATATTAAACTAACAAACAAACTACCAGTAGTGCACTAATATTTTGATAATCAATTTAATAAGTAACACAAAACTTTTATCTACCAATCAAGCTCTAACATAAGTTTTCATCCCATCAAGACCAAATTTAATTATGAATATCATACTCTAAATAAGAATAAATTTTTTACTAAGTCATGATACTATTTTTCCTAATTATTTAAGTCAAAAAGCATTTATCTATTAAAACTTGACTTATCATCATCTAAGATTAATGAGTATCTCATATGCAATCTTGGATATCAATTCTATCAAAAGATTAAAGAATATAGCAAACAAGTATAAAAAAGGTAGAATAAAAAAATTAAAAAAATCAAGTACAATTTTATTATTTCTTCTAGAAAGCATTCAAAAAATTAAAATTAGCATAATCATATACAAGATCATTTAATTTCATGGAAAACTAATGACATATTTTAATGAATTATCCGTTCCTTATGCATACTATGAGATAAAAATCATCTAATATTTTATACTCATAAAAATTTAACTTGTTAACTTTGGTTAGAGTGGAATAATAATCAAGGAAGAACCAATGGATAAAAAACTTATTTGAAATTATGTATTAAAAGTATAGGGCTCGACATCTTGTACTCCTATTTAGAAAATTGAAAATTCAGAAGTTAAAATTTTATAATAAAATAATTCAACAATTTCGAAAGATGTTATGTGAAGGATATTTGTTCCACTAGTGTATTTATGAAACCTAAATTTAACTCAAAATAGGTTGAGTCCCTATCGACTCCTCATTGGCAACAACATGAAATGGACTCTTGAGAAAATGTTTAGAAAAACATAATATCAATATTAATAATCAATCAACATGTTATACTTGAGTAAAACTTGTAGATTTTCTAAATAATCAAATAACTAATAAACTCATATCTAATAACTTTAGATATCATTTTCTAATGTTTAAAAAAAATTTTGCACAATACACATACACCTTAATACTTAGAGTGATTGAGTAAGAATTATCTCTTAGATATAAATGTATCACACAAAAACTAGTTATACTAATATGTAAAAAATATGCAACCTTAATCGAAATATCGAATACATGTTGTTTTTCTCAACAACTTCATGTTAAGATAAAGAAATCGAATTTAAAGACAAATATATCATATCATACTCAAGAAAATAAGCCTAAAAACAACTAGTATTTTAATGCTATCATGAGATATGTTTCTAGAGAGTAGATGAAAAAAATATTTACTTCATGTTCTTGTCATGCGAAGAAAATAATATAAGAACAAAATAATAACATAATACTTTATTTAAAAAGTATGTCATGTTCTTATCATAAGAACAAAATAATATTAAAAAAAGTAACTTGAAAAAATGGTTATGAATAATTCATGAGTACAAATTTATTATTTTTCTAAAGAATGATTGAAGATCAATATAAATCAAAACATATATAAAATCATTTAACTTCACAAAAGATTGATTCATAATCTAAATAAAACTGATATAAATTTTTCTAAAATAAGCATTGTCTAACTTTTTATTTTTTTTAATAATTATAACTTGATAAATTTAAGTAGACAACAATAGTATTTTAGGAGTTGATGTTTTTATATAGTTTTTTTCTAGTTATATTTTTGATAGAATCAATCAACCTATGAGTTATCTGATCATTTCTATTTATTATACAAAAACATCTAATATATATTTTTTCAAAAGTTATTTATTTTACTTCTACATCTCTATTTATAACTTAATATCATAGTGAGGCCTATAATCTTAGAGTTAAAAAAGTGTGTATTATACTAGCACAATACATGTATTAGTGTATTGTTTGGACAAAAAAATATATGGTTTTATAGAAGCACACACAATCCAGGCAAGTGAACGGCGAAGACAGAGGCACAAGTCCAACATGCACAATGAGGGCAAAGGCACACTTTGACATGCATCGATGCACACAAGCACATGGTTTTTTATTCGTGCAAGCATAATATTAGGTATGTGCATAGATGCAATGGATGATAACATCATGCATGATAGTGGACACGGAAACAAGCACAATGATAGGCATGGTAGCATGTGGGAAGAAACCCTTGGTTTTTTTTTCTTTGTGACATAAGTGTAAAAAAATAAGTGAGCCCTAATTTAATTTGGCATAAATTATCACAATATAAATAAATTTAGAAAATTTTTAGTTCAATATAATCATTCTAAGAGGCTACATCATATAAAAAATAATTATTATATATTATTTTTAGATAATGGATGACATCTTTTTGTAATAATGAGAGAAATAGATTAACTACCAAAGTCATCCAAATATACTTAAAGAGTTCATCCACTGTTCAGGTGTCCATTGGGCAACATGGCTTGAGCCTGAATGAAGTAACAACACGAAAATATCATGTCTGGCACAACAAGGCATTGTGCAAAGCCAAGCCTAGACCTATCTCGTGTGGTATGCCAAGCATAACTCACAAAATTCAGCATGACCAATACAATTGTGATCATAAAGGATAATTGTGGTGGTCAATGACGAGGAAAGAAATACCATGGATAGAGCACATAAAGAATATTGATTTTTCATAAAAAAATACCTTTTAACAAGGGCTTTGAAATGAAAAAAAAATCATTAACACTTAATTCTCTTCTGAAAAAGTAAAACACATTTTAGATAAAAATTTATTTCATTATATTTTTCTTATATTCTTTGAATATTATAGTTATCAATAACAAATCGTCAAAAATCACAAATTATAATAATATTCAACTTAATACCATATTTATTTTATACATTTTACAAATTCCT
This sequence comes from Sapria himalayana, assembly GCA_029783825.1. Taxonomy (NCBI): domain Eukaryota; kingdom Viridiplantae; phylum Streptophyta; class Magnoliopsida; order Malpighiales; family Rafflesiaceae; genus Sapria; species Sapria himalayana. The sequence goes on from JAREIK010001764.1 coordinate 46,317, forward strand.
AAGTATCTTTATAATCACATTTCAGTAAGTTTACACTCCATGCAATTCAATTATGAATGATTTTCTCTCATGACATTTATGTGTAGAATGAAAAATTTTCAAATACTACCTTTAAATTTAAGCAAGATAAATAATATATTTTTTCTTCTATAATAAGATATTCCATTAAATATTTAAATATGATTGACTCATTACTTATACATTATCAACTTAATCACATATAATTAGTAAATTTGAGAATAGTATATTCTAGTATTAGAAATATCTTTACACTAATATATGATGGGAGTCAGATAGAAAAATACATTGAAGCTTCATACTTTATCTATCAAATTAGTATTAAAAAATTCATTCTATTTAATGTACTTAGATGTATAAAGATTTTTAAGAAATCATACTCAAGATTGATTTAAATATTTTATTATATTTTTTAATAAGTATTAATTATACATGATATATGTAACTAATTTTTTTTTTCATTTTAAATTACATATTTTTTGTATTTTTTACTATTTTATAAAAAAGATTAATTTAATAAAAATGTTAAAAAATACGAACGAAAATGTATTAGAATATAAATTGGATAACTTTAGTACTTATTATACTGATCACATATCGTGCACTAGATTTCAATTACTATCATACCCTCATGGAATGAATTTCTTTAAAGAAAAACAAGATATATAATTAAATTATTAAAATTACCTGAATAATCCTTGATATGAGTGTTTGATTTAATTTTCTCTCCTAATAATTATTTGTAAAATTAAAAAATTTTAAAAAAATTGCCTTTGCAAATAAAGCAAGATTTGATCACATTATTGGCAAATTTAAAAATATTATATTCTAATGTAAGAAATATCATTACACGAAATTTGTGAGGAATGTCAAATAAAAAAGCATATCAAACTTTTATATAACCTGTTCATCAATCTAGTATAATTTTAAAACTTAATCAATATAATATACTCAGATATAGGAAAACTTAGTTACGATGAGAAATGAAATATTTTTAGATATTTTATTATGTTTATTAATAATTGTTCATGATATATATAGTTGATTTTTATTTTAATTTCAAATTACATATTTTTCTATTTTTTTTATCATTTCATTAAAAAAATTAGTTTGATAAAAATATCAAAATTAATAATGATAATGTATGTAAGTATATGTCAAATAACTTTAGTACTTATTATATTAATCATGAATCATACACTAGATTTCATGTACTGGTTGACATGATGAATTAAATAATAGAAAAATAAAATTTAATTAATACAACTCGAATATTTCTCATTGAGTGTTTGAAGTATTTTTAATGTTAACTACAAAATATCTCATCAACTAATAACAATATCTTATCAATTGAATATCTTTTTCTAACCTTTCTAATCATGTGCCCTTTTAGATTTTATATATCAAAAAAAATATTTAGCTTATCTTCCAAAGCCTTTGGGAGTACATGCTTTGTTTAAATATTTTTCTCATATAAAGATAAGATGGTACCTATGATTTTTCTATATGATTTTTTTGGTTATTTGGGCCTCAAGTTATGAGTGAGAGAGAGAGAGAGTCACATGTTAGTTATATATTAACTTATTAATCCACTTTATATTAAATATCTTATAAAATTATCATATATACCAGCAATTATATAACAGATTGACTTCAAAAAAAAATTTCATGAAAAAAAAATCTCATTCAAACACAAACAACATACTAGTCCATCAATCTACTTCAATTCTGATCTATGATGAACTAGAGACCAGGGGGCTTGATCACCTATTACTTAAAGTTTATACAAGGATAATACAATATACACAACTTGTTCAAAGTAAAGGAGTCTCCCATAAAACCAAATGATGCTGTAGCTAGCTAATCTGATATTAATCTTTTAATCACTCTCCAAAAAATTAAAAGAATAATACTCATTATTTTATCTCACATATATTATTAATCTCTTATTTTCTTCCCTTTTATATTTTTTTTATTATCTCTCTTAATTGTATTAGGGTACTCAAATTTTCTTAAAATGCATTGTATCATTCATAATGGCACTAACGCATATTAGAAGATATGTCATTTACTTCGATAAAACTTGAGAATTAATATCTCATCCTTCGAGAATGATTAATAATGGCTGTAAGTAAATGTTCAATGTGAAAACATGTACAAATATGAAGATAGATAATATTAAGGGAAGACTTATTGCGAGAAAATGTATTGACATATTTGATATGAATTGCTAGAATATTTTCTCTTCAATAGATAAAATGACCTGCATACAAATTTTTATTTTATTAATAATATCTTGCAAATTGAGAATATGCAAAAATAAATACTCATGTTCATCTGTCACAACTCTTTATTATGATTGTCATATAGTGAGAGATGAAATCTTCAATTTATTAGTTTACCAACATACATAACATATCGAATTGAATTATTTCTTCTTTAGATAGAAAATTAATAATACAATTATTGCTACATTCTACATTTTTAATACATTTCAATCATCAAACATTTTTTACAAAGACCTTAGGATGTCTCAATTTATTTTTTATTTTTTTCAAATTTATATTTGTGTTCTTATGCATCAGTTTAAAATAGAATATAATAATTTTAGTTTAAAGTTTAATGATTTTTTATTTATATCCTTTTACAATATGGATAAAAATACCGAACATGTGATATGAGCTTCATCAATTCAATTAACTCATTATACAAGGACATCCATGTTACATTATTTTCATCAAGTATTTTTTATTGATATTTGTTATTTAATGTCTTAATTTCATTTTCATCAAATTCTAATTTAACCCTAATAAAAAAACTAACAAAATCAACTCATAGAATAATATTACATTGTGCAATTTGGTCAACTAGACTTGACACTAATTAACTTAAACCGACTAAATGAGATTAGTATATAGATACTAGTGTATCCTACGTACTTGCAACAATCATTATTATGCCTAAGTGAAAATGATTCACACAAACATTTGACTTTAATTTTTTTTTTAAAATATTGGGTATTTAGTTTAAAACACCCCAAGAGACCTTAATTTATTTTTTCTCAAAATTATGTATGCAGTATATTCATGCATCACAGTACTGATGAATTGTGTAATTTTGACATGAGGCATTTTCATGCATCAAAAAAGATGCAAACAAAAAAAATCCTAAAGATGATTTTAGATTTTAACAGCATATTGAAAAGGAACTTAAACTAAAAATAGTAACATTTTCTCGTATTGTAAACAAATTAAAGAAGACAATTTGGAGATAACAATACGGGGTATGAAATAGTCAAAATAATGACATTTTTCCATATCTTTAGTTCTTAACGATGCTCTTAGCTTCAATTGTGGAGCCAATAGCCTTCAAAGAGTAGCACTCTAACCAATCTTTACGTGTTAATATATTTATACATGTTTATATATTTATACATGATTATATGTTTATATACTTATATATGTTTATATGTTTATATGTTTATATGTTTATATGTTTATATGTTTATATGTTTATATGTTTATATATGTTTACATATTTATATATGTTTATGCATTTGTATATATGTATATGTTTATATGTTTATATGTTTATATGCTTATATGTTTATATGTTTATAAGTTTATAGGTTTATATATTCACATATATATTCATTTTTACATTTATAAATTTATATATGCTTTTATATTTATTTATTTATATATCTATATATCTATATATCTATATATCTATATATCTATATATCTATATATCTATATATCTATATATCTATATATCTATATATTTATATATCTATATATCTATATATCTATATATCTATATATCTATATATCTATATATATATACATCTATACATCTATACATCTATACATCTATACATCTATATATCTATACATATATATATCTATATATATATATACATCTATATATCTATATATATATACATCTATATATCTATATATCTATATATCTATACATCTATATATCTATATATCTATATATCTATACATCTATATATCTATACATCTATACATCTATATATCTATATATCTATATATCTATACATCTATACATCTATATATCTATATATCTATATATCTATACATCTATATATCTATACATCTATATATCTATACATCTATATATCTATATATCTATATATCTATACATCTATATATCTATACATCTATATATCTATATATCTATATATCTATACATCTATATATCTACATATCTATATATCTACTTATCTATATATCTATATATCTACGTATCTATATATCTATATATCTACATATCTACATATCTACATATCTACATATCTATATATCTATATATCTATATATCTATATATCTATATATCTATATATCTATATATCTATATATCTATGTATCTATATATCTATATATTTATATATTTGTATATCTATATATCTATATATCTATATATCTATATATTTATATATCTATATATTTATATATTTATATATGTTTATAAATTTATATGTTTATATGTAGGGCTGTAATAGATCCGAGCTTCTCGCGAGCTGCTCGGCATTCGGCTCGTTAAAAGCTCACTCGAACTCGTTTATTAAGTTAAACGAGCCGAGCCCGAACATCATTTTGAGGCTCATAAGTTAAATGAGCCGAGCCCGAGTACCCTCAAACTTGGCTCGTCGGCTCGTAAATAGGCTCGTGAGCAAGCTCGTTAACCAGGCTTGTGAACAAGCTCGTGAACAGGCTCGTGAACATGGAGAAGGCTTGATGCACAACAAATTTTTCCTACAAATGAACATGATTAATATTTTAACTATTGAACTTCAATCAAGTTAATTGAACTTTTATTATCTTATCTTTTTAATTTAGTTGTATGTTGGCTATTTTAGATGAACATTTTCTTTAATTCCCGAACATCATTTTGAGGCTCGTAAGATAAATGAGCCAAGCCCGAGCACCCTTACACTCAGCTTGTCAGCTCATAAATAGGCTCGTGAACAGACTGGTGAATAGGCTTGTGAGCAAGCTCGTTAACCAGACTCGTGAACAAACTCATGAACCAAGCTCGTGAACAGGCTCGTAAGTTAAACGAGCCGAGCCTGAGCACCCTCAAACTCGGCTCGTCAGCTCGTTAACAAGCTCGAGCCTACTCCTTTAAAACCGAGCCAAGCCGAGCCTGCCTAATACTCGGCTCTGTTACACCCCTATTTATATGTATATATAATTATATATAGTTATATATGTTTATATATTTATATGTCAATATATTTATAGATGTGATATATGTATAGATTTTTATATGTTTATTTGTTTGTATATTAATATACATTTGTATATCTGTATATGTTTATATGTGTTTATATATTTATTTATTTATTTATTTATTTATTTTATATATATATGTATACAATTTCATGTGTTTATATGTTAATGTATTTACATATGTTTAAATATTTTATAAGTTTATATAGTTATATACGTTTATATATGTTCATATGTTTATAGAATTATAAGTATTTATAAGTTTATTTATTTATAAAAGTTTGTAAATTTATAAATGAATATATATTTATATATTAGAGTATAATGATATATGTTTGTAGATTTATATTTGTTTATATATTTATATATGTTTGTATATGTATATATGGTAGTATATTGATATACTACCATATATGTTGGTATAGTATTGTAAATAAAATATGTTTGTA
>JAREIK010001764.1:55232-96300 GCA_029783825.1 Sapria himalayana
TATGTTTGTATATTCATATGTATTTGTAATTCATATATATTTGAATATTCAAATACATCTGTCTATTCATACATGTTTGTATAATTATATATTTCTGTATGTTCAAATATGCTTGTATATTTTTAAATGTTTTTATGTTATATATGTTTGCATAATATTATATGTTTATAGATTTATATATGTTTTATATTTATATAAGTTTGTATATTTATATAAGTTTGTATATTTATATAAGTTTGTATATTCATATAACTTTGTATATTCATATATGTTACTATATTCATATATGTTACTATATTCATATATGTTACTATATTCATATATGTTACTATATTCATATATATTTGTACATTCATATGTGTTTGTATATTAACATATGTTCATATTTATATATGTTTATATATTTATATTTGTTTATCATGTTTTTAAGTTTATATATTTTTATAAGTTTATGTATTTTTATATGTTTATTTATTTTTATATGTTTATATATTTTTATATGTTTGTTTATATATTTATGTGTTTATACATGTTTATATATTTATATGTGTTTATACATGTTTATATATTTATATGTGTTTATACATGTTTATATATTTATATGTGTTTATACATGTTTATATATTTATATGTGTTTATACATGTTTATATATTTATATGTGTTTATACATGTTTATATATTTATGTGTGTTTATACATGTTTATATATTTATGTGTGTTTATACATGTTTATATATTTATATGTGTTTATACATGTTTATATATTTATATGTGTTTATACATGTTTATATATTTATATATGTTTATAAATGTTTACATTTATTACATATGTTTTCATATGTTCATATATTTAGCAATACTCTCTCTTTCTTATTTTGGTATTACATGTTTTCGTTCATGCACCTTCCTTACTAACTACAAATTTTCTAACATTATTTCTCAAGCTCTTAGGCATCCATGATGATAACTATTTTGAATAAATTTGGTGCAATCATTTTTGATCTTTGTCTAGATGGACTCGTACATTTAAAGATACAATTGAGGTTAATTGTCATAACTCCAACTTTGTAGTCACAGCTTGAATAAAGTTAATACCATTTTTCTATGGTTGCAATTGAAATACAATGGATGCGATGTTGCAACTTGAATTATGGAGTCAACCAAAATGAAGCCGTGACTATATTCTTTGGTATCATGACTTTAATGAAACTGTAATATGTGCTTTGGGGCCACAACTTAATAATGAAGTCACTACTTAATTGAAGTTGTAACATGTGTCTTGTTGTCGCAACTATATTCTTTGGAAGAACATGAATAAAATCATGACAACGTTATGTGATGTCACAACAACGTTATGTGATGTCACGACATCATTATAGTTGCAACATATTTTTTAATGTTCTGAATAATTAATTTAAAGATTAAATCAAGACTATATTTTTTTAGTATTGCAAAATGAATGAAGTCGTGCCTCGTGATACACGACTTGATGAAATTAATCATATTAATTTCATGGTTCTTACTAGATCCAATTATCATTCATCACAAGTGATACATAAACATATGTTTGCACATGATACTACCTTCATGATTGATCTTGAGAAGGTTGGCAGGCATGAGGCACCACTTAATACCTCATCAGATCATGATACTACTAAGACTCCTAGATATGTGAGTGAAGAAGAAACTTTAAGTGGGAGTATCTCGCAAGACATGTTATGATTCTCCTCATGAGAAGATTAAGATGAGGAGCCTGATTATCACATTCTAAATGTGAGTATCTTATAAGTTTATCAAGATTAATTATCACATCATTTAACAGAATATTCAGCAATCAGCATGATTTTATAGATATGGTGTACGTTCCTATTGATAATCATATTGTTGATATATTCACGAATGCACTTAGATGACTGCATATGTATTTCCCTTCCTCCAAATTAGGTATTTATGATATATACGACGAATCAACTTGATTGAGAATGTTAAAATTTACTAGTTACATTTATTAATTTAAAATCTAGTTTTTTTCTTTATTTGGATGAGAACACACATGTGGTCGATCCCAACCTCGATCACATGCATATGTGCTCTTTTAGTTTTGTATTCTAGGTCGAATGTACAGTGTTTTTCTTTTTTTACTCAACTATTAAATCTTGACACCCTAAAAAACTACACATGATGTACAATAAAATAAAAAGAATTCATAGTTTCTAGAAATAAGATCATTAAGTTGCAAACCAAAATTATTAGACGCCGCTATATTGAAATTCAAATTAACAGCCCACGCTATGCATATTGGAGATACACGTGGTATATTACACTTGTAGAGACAACTTCATGACAAGTAAGTTCTGCACAGTTGTATATGTATTTTTGCGGCTGGTTGAGTGATCCCTACATTTGAGACAGCCCAAAACTAAGCCACTCTCATAGGGGCCAAAGCCAAACTACCCGCTATGGCTTTGTGGCTAGGGATGCAATGCATTTTTCAGCCCAGACCTACCTGAGGATATATATTTGAAGCTGGCCCAGCTAAATTTTTAAAATTTTGAATATATATATATATATATGAAATAACATCTTGGCAGAGTTTAGAGCAAGGTAAAAAGAGCATATACTTTTAAAATTTTGAAAAAAAAAATAAAGTATTATCACACCTGGGAGGGACTGCAGGAATAACTGGTTATCCCAGACTCAATTTCAAGGATTCGGGCAAGGACAGCTCTTCCCTTCCCACCCCTTTTCCCAGTTAGGCTAGCATAGTCTAGACTGCACGGGCCAAATCATCACCTATCCCATAGATAACTCCAAACCACATACAAACATCTAACCCACAAGAATTTCAAACTCAAAATTAAGACCGACTAACTCATCTGAAAGGATCAAATTCTTAGTCTTACTCCAAGAAGTCTTATTTTGCTAGGTATGGCCAACATAATCGGCAAGACATTTGATTTTCAGCATCCCCTATGGCCACGGATGCATGTTGATAAATAGACAAATTCAGCTAAATACAAATTACAGATCAGCTAAATGCAAGGAAAGGAGCTTTCATGCATTCCATCTTGATGCATATGCTTCATTGATGCATGTTTATCTTTGCACGTAAATCTTGTATTATTTACTAATAAAAGTAATTAAAAACAATACATAGGTTTTTTTTTTTTTGAAAGATTATTTACTATAATAGCCTTATAATCTTGGGAGTAAACCCATGACGAATGGAAAGCAACCATGATAACATCCATCCCTTATAAGTGAAAATAAGTTGAACACCAAATAGATAAGTAGAGCTATAAAACAAATCATCATTCCAAGTCAGAGATTTGCCTGAAATTGCATTGATGAAAAGGTGCGCAAGCGTGGAAGGGAGATACTGCGCCTTGGTGGCACGGGTGGGGGGGGGGGGGGGGGATGGGGCGATAATCGACTTAATTTCTTGTACATTAAATTATTGACACCGATTTATTTCAAAAAAATTAAAACAAATAAAAGAGATCTAAATAAATATTTGGCTCATTGATAATCTCATCATGCATCTACCAGAAAAGAATTACATATTTTGGGGTGATATGTGCATGCACGTGTGAGTGTCTACCGACACGTTCATACTCATAAAATTTTAGGAGTTCAGAGCTAACAAATCTCTGCAAAGATTCTGTTGATAATACTACAGTAATCATGGAAAATTCATGTCACCACCATAATATTTATCAACTTTGGTTATTTATGGCAGTTTTATAAATGATCTCTTCACCAGGAACAATCTCTTCCAGATTAGTGTTAACCGCGTGTTTTCTGATTTAAATTTATTGATAAATACAAAATTTTATTAAAATAATGGGAAATTCACATATTACAAGAACTCTGACGCTTTCATCATCAAAATTTTTATTAAAAATCAAATATTATTCAAATTGGTGGCCCACTTGGTCTTGGTGAAAGTGAAACGATCGCTCAAAGTTCAACTTCAAACTCAAAATGAAAAATACCTAGAGGCGAAACTAGGGGAAGGCTCATCTCTCCATAGGATTAGTCGAGGTGATATTTTTATTTTGATAACTAGCCTTTGATCATGTGAAAAACTATGATGTTGCTCTCCTACCACATTTCCAACATATCCAGCTTATTAGATAGGGTATTTGACATTAATACTTACCTACGCACGCAAACGCACGCGCGCGCGCACACACACACACATGACATAGACAGATATCTCATAAAATTTCAATTATTTAGCACTCCAAATATGGAATTCCAATTCGTTTGGAATTCATGCTGCATGGATACAAGGTCATATGAAGTGCTAGATGATTATAGAGGATGGATACACAAGATACAACAGCATTAGCGTGTCAGATGATTATAGTATCAGGCATCCAGCACTCATTCCAATTCTTAGAGAGATTGATATCTCGAAAACCTTTCTCCCAGAAAGTTGGAGGCCAGATCAGATAGATACAAGGCAAGCATACACAATTATATCTTTGTTTCTCTTTTGCAAGGTGCAATACATAACAGACACACCAAGTGAGAACCCAGATTAATACTAGTGGGGGGAGTAAAATACAAACATGCACATATAATTGTAGCTGTGGATGTATGAATGAATGTGTGAGACACAAAGATAGTTTTTACCTTCCAAGAAGCCATTCCCGAGCAGCCACCAGGTCGGGGACAACCACAACATTAGTATTTCTCCGTGCAGAAGAGGAAGAGGAAGAGGAAGAGAAAGTGGAAGCATTAAAATGCCTGAACCTATCCAACAGCAATGCATGCATCCCAATACTGCTTGCCGGGATGTAGTCCTTGCGCATGCTATCACCAATGTGCAGAGCTTCCTCAGGCACGACATGTCCTGCCCTCTCGAGAGCAATCTCATAGATCTTCGGGTTAGGTTTTTCTACCCCTTCAACTCCGGAAAACACACCAAAGTCCCACTCTGAACCCTAGCCTCCCAAAACCAGCACAATACCATTCTATTAGGATGTGCTGTATGACCTTATTGAGGTTGAAGGCAGCACAATAGACACACTTGTTGAAGTTGTACCTTATTGAGGTTGAAGGCAGGAAGGATCACGTCTTGGTAGCGATATTCTGCATTGCTCACAATTCCAAGTAAAAGACCATTTTCCCGCACCCATCTCATGAATGGTCGCGAATCAGGAAAGATGGAATAAGGTGCGGCAGAGCCAAAGGATGCATATATACGCCTAAATATCTTCCCAAACGTCTCTTCGTCATACTCGTATCCGGCCTGCTCAAAAAGCAAGAATATGATGCAGATTCTCTATTGTAATGTTAAGCTTTAAACTCGTCTCAGAATCAATACCGCAACATAACCTTGATAAAAGAATCTTGCACGCAAGTTTTCCACCAATCAATATTCGGCATCTTCTCTGCGTGTCCAAAACATGGATGCTTTTTGCTCATCTTTGAATAAGCAAGCTTGAAGCCTTCATGGACGCGCCTGTAGTCGGGGCACGGCAATCCAACTGACTTTGCTGCCATACAATAGTAATCCCCAAGCTCACCTCTGTATGCCAAGAGCGTGCCCGTGACATCAAGAGTGATCAGGCGTAATTTTGACAACATGGACATCACCACGGTGGGAAAACTTGCATATAAGATATGCAAGGCACTTCTCTCTGTTGGTATTGTTAGGGCTTCGCAGAAGATGAAAATCATTTATGTAATTTTTTTTTTTCCATAACATGGCAACATTGAAATCACCATGCTAGAACAAAATGTCATTACTAAAAGGTACCCAAAAACAAAGTGCATATGAGGTGGTGGCCCACCAGATTTAACTATCACTATAATTGTTGTACCACTTCACATTTATCAGTAAATGCAAAAAAAAAAAAAAAAGCAATATCATTAAAAAAAATCATGAACATCGAGTACTAACCATTTGAAACACTTAAAAAAAACTAAGTATAATATACGCATCAAACTCGACAAGTATAAATTAAATCATAATGAGGACAAAACAAAGACAAGCAAAGAACACACAGAAATTAAATACATCTCAACACCCCTCTTTAAATTAATGATACGAATATATTATAAATATTCAATTTGGAGAGAAATAAATAACTCTCAAAACCTTCATAAAGATACATGATGTTTTGGATGATGAAAAAATGATTAGCATCAATAAGTGTGAAGCTTCATCTCATCAACCCTCCTCCTCCAACATCAGGGTGAAGATGTGAAGGTTCGTCCCTCCCCTCTCTAATAAGTGTCATGGAGGACAGACTATGTGAGGATCCCTGGATGACTCGAGCACTCAGTCTATCTCTTGCACTACTGCATAATGCTCTCGGACTTCTATTTGAAAATAATATCTAATAATTATTTCATGTATACCATATCCTCTGACAATAAGAATTTTGGATTGTGTTACTCCTTTATAATTGAATATTTCTATTGCAATTATCCATGTGCTATGAACTTGTTCCTCCAAAACAATTGCACCCAATTCACTCCTCTTTTTTAGTTATATTTTTATTTGTATTTAACATTTAATCGATAAAAAGTTTGCAAAGAAATACAGTGCAGTTTCTACCTATCACCACTGAGCGAACAACCATGAAAACCACCACATGCACCATTGCTCAAACAACCACTCCCACTGTGACGCCCACCATCACATGGACCACCAAGTGCTCTGCTGTGTGCCACCATGCACACCTCTTGCACTATTGTGTGCATGTGCACATTGCAATCGCACACAATGGGTGCGAGCACTATTTGTGCACTACTATAGACGCTTAACCTACCTCTGAAACCATGTTTAATTAATAAATATAAGTTAGAAAAATAGTATCACTCAATACAAAATATTATATATCATATATTTTTATATAATATACAAAAGTAATTAAGAAAACTCACAGGTTGAGTCATCCATCACAAACATAAAATACATAAAATGATTGAATATCACCCACAATAAACTAATGTATTAAATTCCTATGAAAAGTTGCACGAGATAAGAATAATTTAACTGAGACTATTTTGGGTACTTAAAAGAGATTTTATTTCACAAATCATTCTTATATGTTTGAGTAAGCTCGTTGGCTAGCTGTCTAGCCTTAAGTAGATCTATCTTTTCAACAAGTCTAGTCTTCTCAAAATATATTCACTCACATCCTACTAGATACTTCTTTAAATATTTAGAAATGATATTATAATTTTTGTTGAGAGCAATGTTCCTAATTTTATCCAATATAATATGTCAATATCATGAATAAGCAAATGTGTCTGGCACAGCTCGTACATGATTTAGGCCGGGCCGACCCTTGCCACGATTGTGCCATGCCGACTCATGTGTCTGGCCCGATGGCATGATAAACCAACCCAAAGACCCAAATGTTTTTTTTAAAAAAATTTAGCTAGAAAAATTATGTGCGACCAGGCCCTAACCCGGCAAGTCCAGACACAACCCAGGCATGAGCCGGGCCGACGGGCCGTGCAGAGTCGGCGATTCTCAAGCCATGCCTTGCCAGACACGACACAGTGGCCCAATTGGGTCACCAAAAAAAAAGGATGTGCCTTTTGACACCTCTAGTCTCTTAAGTCAAGATGCTCTCATGAGAATAATCACATTCTTTAATATTATCATCAAAACTCCCAATGTTAGAATTTATTGTATCATCAACAATGCCTCAACATGCACCTCATGTTCTACAATTAGGTGAGGGTCATTTAGAGAGCAACAACGTATTTGTTTGGAATCTAAGGTAAGTTTTCAGCTAAAAAAGAAATAGTACAAACATCATCAAGTTTCATGAATTCATCATCAAAGAGTAAAGCCTTGAATAAAAATTCATTATCAAAATAGATAACATAGACACAATCAATTTTTCTCCTCAACTTGAGAAATTAATAAAGAATTCACTCTCAAAAGAATAATGCCTAAAACATTTTCGGATACTAGAATACCCAAGAAAATCACAATCAATAGCATGAGCAACCATATGATTCCTTTAATGAGAGGAATTCTAAATAAAACATGAATATTCAAATATGCATTCAGATAAATGATATAATTCTCAATTGAAAGAATGTGATTAACTATCTCATGATCTACAAACAAAAAACTAAGTAAAATAAATTTTAAAGTATTATCAATAGTTATAAAATACATAACTATTAAGTTATTTCTTTAATAAAGAGATCCAAATACAACATTAAAAAATTATTAACAATAGTTATTAAATATATTATTTCAATATAAGTAATAATTCTACATGTCTCACAATCATTTAATTTTACACCCAATCAGTATTATCATGAAGTGCTGAATAGTAAGCCTAATATTTTTTTTCTAATTTATATTTCTCACAATCATGAAAAATCATTCTTTTATATTTGGGTCCATTAATTTCTACTTAGATAAATAAATATTGACTACATTGGGAATGTACTAATAATTAATCTTTGGCATTCCCTACCAAAAAAAGATTGGGATTTAGATCAAATAAAAAAGAGAGAAAAGAAGACAGGTAAAAAACATATAAATAAATTTAGTTAAAATAAATAGTTAAGTTTGAATACATAATAAACTATACACACACACACACACCCAGCCACCCACCCACCCATGCATTCATATAATTTGGGATAGATCACATATAATAAGAATATAAATAAAATAATAAATAAATTAAAACTCAACACTTCACCCCTTCAAATTGAGACAATTATGTCACAAATTTTTAACTTAAAAAAATAATATATAATCCTATGAGTATATACGTAAAGATATATGTCATCTTATTACTGGTAGATAGGTCAATTGTAATAATTGAATTACCTTTGATTTTCTCTAGAATTAAATGATAATTATTATAATATTATTATGATAACAAAACTTGTTATCAGTGATAAAGCTCCAAAAGCTTGTTGGCCGATTAATTTTTGCCAACAAATATCCACAATTATGCATATTATAAAAGTAGTAAAATTAATATAATTTCATTTTTTGTTTGTGGGGAAGAAAATCATATGTGATAACCATATCATGATCTACAAAAAAAAACAAACTTAAGCAAAATAAATTTTAAATTATTATCATTTTTTATTATTTAAATTTTACACATTAATATTAATCATTTTAGAGAATATAATAAAAATACATAAAAATTAAGTCAATTCTTTTAAATAAAAAGAACCAAATACAACATAAAAAAGTATCACTAATCATTATAAATGTATTATTTCTTTATGAGTAATAATTCTAAATAATCTAACAATATTTGCATGGACTAGGTAAGGATCCCAAATTCCCAACTAATATTATCTTGACGTGTTGAATAGAAAAGTCTAATATTTTTCCCAAATTTACACGTCTCACAATCAAGAAAAAATTACTAATTTATATTTAGATCTATTATAAATTTATGAAAACTAAGTCTAGAATGCACCAATAATAAATTTATGAAATTTCCTACCAAAAAAAAGTTAAGATTTGGACCAAATGAAAGAGAGAAAAAAAAAGGAGAGTGTGTGAAAAATATAAAAATAAATTTTGTATTTATGTTTGAATACATAATAAATTATGTATGTGATTTGAGAAAAACTCACAAATCGAGTACTTAAAAACAACTAAAAAATAAATGAAATAACAATAAATAAACTAAAACAACAATCCACCCCTTTCAATATGGGACACCTCTATAGTGCTCTCATCATCCAAACATCATTTGTGATTCTTATCATCACAAAAATTTAAAATTCTAAAACAAAATAAATACTAATGTATCTACATCTAAATCTAAATTAAGATAGTCATCATTCATATTATTCTCATCATCAAACTTCCACTCACACTCTTCATCTCTCTCCCAAAGAATAGATTATCTCTTTATTTTTATCAATCAAAGTAAAAATAAAAATATATTTATAGCTAGATAGTCTTGACTTTGATTTTGGTGATGGTATTTGTGTTTTGCTTGATTTAGCTCTCATATAAACCCTAAACTCCCCAGCTCCACTAGCTCTTGCAACATCACCCCATATTAAATCATTACTTTTAAATACTAAATTATCTTCTACAATACCTTTATCTTCTATTATTCACATCAACCATTCATTGTTATCATCCATTTCTTTCAAGATAATAGATTAATGGTATGATGCTCAGTATATCTTTACATCAAAATTCAATTGTACTTAATGTACACTAAATCATTCAAGCATTGATAATTCAAACTATTTCTTTGCTATGAATCTAAAAGAATTAAATAATTTTTATGATTATATCTCAATATTTTAATTTTTAAGAATTAAAATTATATTAAAAAAAGAGCCTAAAGATAAATTCAATTGCATAAAATTGCTTTAGTAACTTGTATTCTCAAAGATACTTCAATTTCTTTCACAACCTGATGCACAACATATTAGGTTAAGAACACTAAATATAAACTTTGGTAAACTTCTAGTGCTTGATCCAAACATGTCCTACCATTCAACTACAATTAAAATAAATAAATCATTAGTTGAAAAATTGACCAAACAACCTGGAGTATCTTTAATTTAATTTTAATTGAGTACTAACCTGGAGGTTTAGTCTTCCTTATTGTAAAAGCAAACTCATCACCAAAAAAATTTCTAACATCCATGTACAAGTCCAGTTGTAATACAATTTCATCTTGTTCATCTCTATTTTTCACCAATCTCGATATGCAACTACATACATATATTTTTTTGAATCTAAGTCAATTCCTAATCTTTTTGTATCATAATAGAACCGTGGGTTCAAAAAATACCCAGTTGAATACAAAGGCCGATAAAATTGAACCTCATAATTACTATTAATGATTTTCATAATTTCCCTATACTTTTCTTCATTGTCATCAAAGCTTTTGATGATGATTTCATTCACCTTTTTTCATGACTGCATTAATATAGTTCATAGGAGACCTCTTTTTACCATCCACCAAACAAAATACACATACATGAGGGTCTGACACCTTCAAACAAAATATAACAATTATCCAAAAAAAAACATGAAAATTATATTGATTATATTTTCTCTTTTACTCATTTGCCCTTTTAATTTTTGTCTAATCTAAACTAAAACATTTTTCTCAAGTTGATTATTTATTCTTCTTTGATAAAAGATAGGTTATAAAGGTTATTACAAACCAAGTCTTGGCAGACCTTAATAACTCTCTTTGTTTAGTAAATCACCTCATCATGTGTGGCACATAGCGTCAATTACAAGTGTATCTTTTCAACACAAAACAAATAAATAATAAATATACTCACATACATAAGTAAATAAAAATTTCAAATTAAATTATAAATACCTATCACCACATAATTTAAAACATTATCAATTATCACTTAAACAACATTATCTTCGTCAACTTCCTTCACCCAATTATCAAGTAATTCAAATAATTCCTCTTATCTTAACCATATAAGAAGTATCAATATATTTCATTAACAATATCACTCTTGAAAAATTCACCAAGAAATTCATCAATAATATTTCCTTTCTATCAGTTTATTCATCTGACATAATTGAACATCCATTTTATTTCCATACTGTGAAATAAACATTCATTGAATCATTTATGAGAGTTAAATCTTTCTTGAAATCACGACATCATACATTCATCTCTAAAATAATAAATCAGCTCGCCTTGGCCTCTTTATTGTAGATATTGTTGATAGTTGTTTGAGTATTTTTTTCTATTTTGAATAATAATTTCTAGATTATGAGTGAAGAAATTATTCATAAGACCTTTTTGTATTATTCTCTTTATGCAACTATCACTACCACTACCACCATTTTCTCCTCTATTGCTATCACCACTAGAAACATTTTTTCTTTCCATTTTACTAGTAATCTATGAGTGCTCATCATTTTCATCTTATAACTCAAATATATCTTCATTTACATTATCACTCTCAAAACTTATTTGATTTTTTTTGTATTATTTTTTAGCTAGCATATAATCTTCTATTTCTGTCCTAACATGTTCGAGATATCTTGTATGCTTTTTTAGAATTTATAAATCCTCCAACAAGATGTTACTTTTGTCTATAAATATCTCTTTTAGAATACACGAGCTTATTTCCATCCTGGAGCTTTTTTTTTTTCCACTTGCGACATCTATATTAACTTTAATATCTTTGTCCATTTTTATATAGCTTTACAACAAATCAACAACAAAATAATAATTATATTGAAAAAAATTTTAAAAATATATTCAATTTTTTTTGAAAATAAAATTCCATAATTTTTTAGAATTTTTTGAAAATATTTCTACCATTTGAAAAACATTTTTCACAACAAAAATAAAAAAATGAACAATATAATAACAATTTATATTAAGAAAAAATGAAAAAAATATACATAATATATTATATATTATAAATTAATAAATTATAAACTTAATTTTTGCTAAATAAAAAAAACTATTTTAAATTTTTATTCTAATCATTTCATAATTTTTATTATTTTTACTATTTTATTCTTAATTTTTAGATTTTTTTTTTCCTATTTTGTGAATTAATTTTTTGAAATTTCATATTTTTTTCAAAATTTTATTGAAAAAATTTCCCCTAATTTTTTAGGATTTTTTGAAAAAATTTTTTTTACCTTTTGAAGAATTTTTTTCACAACATGAATAGGAAAAATGAATAAAAACCATTAAATCTTCTTTTGCTTTCCTTTTAAATCCAGCCTTGAGAATATTTTGTAATGATTTTTTTAGAAGGTTTTAAAATATAATTTAAGAAAGAGAAGAATTTTATAAAACTTAAGAATGAGACACCTCAAAATGACATCATTTTGGCCGCGTTGGAAAACCAAAACGATGATGTTTTGGAGGTGATGTTAAAAAAACAAATTCCACAAAACGACATCATTTTGGGGTGTTCTATTTTTTAAAAAATTGGTACCTCAAAACTACATCATTTTGGGGTTTTAAAAATTCAAACCCAACCCAAAACAACATCATTTTGGATTGCTTTTAATTAAAAAAAAACAAATCCAACCCAAAACGACATTTTGTGTTGGATATATTCTTCTTCCCCAAAATGCTCATGTTGTGCTCTGCATCTCACCACCACTTTTCGACGTTTTCCCTCACTTCCTCTGCAGCCTGACAATATTTCTCTATTTCCAACAATCAAAAAAATAAAAACAAAAAAAAAAGAAAAAAGAGAGAGAGAAGAAAAAAAAAAGAATATATCATGTACCTAATAGCAACAAAGCAGCTAGAGGTTGGCACACTTGCGCATCACCTAAAGTGAGGCATTTTCACCGAGAGTGATGGTAGTGAGCTTTAGGCGTGCCTCATGCACACCTTTCAAAACTATCTACACTATTAGATTAATTATGTGGCATATATATCTAATATAAAAAAATTTACCTAATATTTCATCTCTAATTATTCTAATAAATATACTAATGACTACTTCATTATAAGAAACATTATTAAAAGTTCTTAAATATTTTATTCTAAATATAACAATCCCTAAAAAATCTATTATGCACTCATATAAGACATGATAATTATAAAGATAGAAAATCTCAAAAAATTTTAAACTTTATTAAGTTTCTATTTGGAAACTACATAGTGAAAAATAAATCATTTAAATAATAAAGCATCACAACTAGTCCAGATATTAAATATCATAGATATCACTTTACTATATTTAATAAATTCATTAATTATTTATTATTTTTCTAACTTATAATAATTTATTATATTAATCATACTAGTAGACCTATGAATTCTAAGATATACAAACTAGAAGTAAACCTACATAACATTGATTATCCTAAATCATCCCAATATTATTGCAGTATATGAATGAGATCAATAAAACTAAACTTAATCCAATTTTAAAGACCTCACCGCTCAATTAGATTTATATGAAAACTAATATCATATTTTTTAATATATTAATTAACATGTCTTTTAAGATGATTAGTCACAAGCACCACATGCACTCTTACATATATATATTTTTTAATAATATATACATTATATTGATTCACTTTCGATATCCTTAAGATTTTTATTTTATATTATTTTAAAATAAGTTCATATTATTAAAGTTTGACTAATTTTAAATTTTTATAGGCAAATACATTTGAATCGAAGACATTGGAAAGAACATAATTTTAGCCTCAAACCTTTCAATCAGGTTATCATTATTATCTAAATCTACATCATATTTATTATCATTAAATTTATTAATTATTTTTAAAATTTATATTTTAAGCTTTATATTATGTAATAACAAATTTTTAAAACTCTAAAAAAAATTATATACTATAACCACAACCATGTTGTATTAATTTATTTGAGTAGAAGCTCATGTCTCACATTTATATTCAACTTTCTAGCTTATACCAAATCACCACTTTCCACCTATTTCCACAATAGAACTATAAGTTAAGAGAATAGAGAGTCAAGAGAAAAAAAAATAAAGATAAAAAAATGAAATTCAAAAATTTTCTATTTTATATTTATAGATTTTTTTAGATTAAATTTAAAATATTTATTTTTAATTTTTAAAATTTTTTTAATTTTTAAAATTATTAAAGGGCAGAAATCTAACCATCAACAAATTTCTGCTATAGCCGTTGGAAACAAATCCTATAGCTATACATCATCAGATATTTGAAATAATTTATATTTTTACACTGAAAGCTAATTGTCACACATATACTTTTCGTGTCAAGACCCATTAAAGGTGTCAAACGGGTCGGGCCGGCCCGGCCCAGTTTTTTTGGAGCACGAGTGTGCTTTCGTGTCAGGCCGGGCAAGGCACGGTTACTGTACCATGCCGTGCTCGGCCAGGTACGATTTTAAAAAGCCAGCCCGACACGGCCCAAAGGCACAGCAGGCCGTGCAGTGCCGTGTCGGGCCCGCTCGGGGCAGAAAATTTTTTTTTTAAATATTAAAATATATTTAAAATTTTAGATATTGTATAGTATTATATATTTATAATTTTAAAAATATTAAAATTAAAAATTTATTAAAAAAACATATAGTTTAAATATTTTTTTTGTAATATCAAATTAGTTTAAATTTTATTATAATTATTAATTATATAATAAAGTTATTAATTTTTAAAAGAAAAATTAAAACAAAAAAAAATCAATACATTATGTTAAAAATAAAAATTAAAAAAACCATAAACAACACAAATAAAAAATTATCAATCATCCATTTGAAACCGAAGGTCTGAACCAAACAAATTACAATTTCAACACAACAGTACAAACAAAACATACAATCAATAAAAAAAACATCGAAAACAAAAAACAGTAGATCATCATCGATCGTCAATCGGCATATCATGAGAATCATCAGCCGCAACATCAAGATCAGTATCATATGGATCATCATCATCGGCAATCAACTCCTCCGTCATCGCAGTGGATATGGATGCGACTGCAGTCCCAATCCCAGCTCCAGCACGATCATGGATACTAAACATCGAATCCTCTCAATCCTTCGAACAAGCCAAAGCTTCAATAATATCTGGACATAATCTCGATCTCCTATCCGAAATCACGTTCACTGCAACAGAAAAAGCAAACTCTGATACTACGCTCGATACCGGAGAAGTCAATAGATCCCGTGTCATCCTGGATGGCACGGGAAAGGTGGACTCATATGATTTCCACCACTGTAATAAATCAAGATTCTTAGTATCAGAATATGATAGGATTGAGCAGTAATCGGTATCTAAGTACCAAGACAGCTCGCTCCTATGTGATGGTCCACCCCTACATTTCCCCCTCGCTAGCTGAATGGAAAAATCATCATCTCCGAATAAGGTATCAATGTCCGTAATCACAATCTCACTACTTCCACCACCATACCTAGTATCGTAGTATATGAAAAAGTCAGTCAACTTCTTGTGAATGAACCCTTCAGGTGGGTCTTCCAGGTTCATGCACAAGGAAATGTAAGTCAGGGTATTTTCTACCCCTACCACCTTAACCCTAGGGTCCATGCATGCAGTGAGATGATAAAGAGATGAAATGATGGACCAGTACTTTAAGTACTTGGTTTTCATCTCTGCAACCATATTGCTAAGTGTTGGGTCAGCTCGATACTTACTAAACATGCTACTAATGTTGTATATGCACTGGAGTATAATGCAAGTGATGGGCGTATAAACCGACGAATACATGTTCGTAGTGTCATAAAAAATCTTCAGGAATTTCATAAATAAAATTCCTGAAGCCCAGTCAGTGTCGTCAATAATAAGTTCATCACTCTTACTATTGACGTAATCGAATATCACGTGTTCGTATCCAACACATGATTCTAACATCAGGTACGTGTAATTCCAACGATGTCTCACATCTGATTGGAATTTCTTCTTAAGATTCACAAACAAACAGAGACTACCAAAATCTTGTTGTCTGCGAGGAGTGCGAATATATTTTAGTGCATTACGTATATTATCCAACACGGGGGAACACACCTTCATACCCGCTTGAACAATCAGGTTAATCATGTGACACATGCATCTGACATGAAAGATCTCTCCTAATGGTGCATCACTAATATTCCTAACAAACATATTGATCACTACTCTATTATTAGATACGTTATCGAATGTGACACTAAAAAATTTATTTTGAATTTTATATTCCCTAAAGATTTTCATCATACACTCAAAAATGACCGGGCCATCATGATGATGAAGAATCTCAAAAAATCCTAAAATTTTTTTATTGATTGTCCAGTTAGAATCTACATAGTAGCTGGTAAGACATGCATAAGAAGATTTATCGTGACTTGTCCAGATATCGGACGTCACGGACACCACTCCACTATATGCCATAAATTCCTTAATTATTTTTTATTTTTCTAACTTATATATTTTTAGTATGTCATTCCTAGATATGGACCTAGGAATCCTATGATAGGCAGACTGAAAATATGTCTGCATGATGCGCACTACCATTGGATCTTCCGAAAATCTGATCGGAAGACTAATCAATGTGATAAATTTGGTCATGCCGTCCCTACCCAACTCGCTGGAGTATATGAAGGGAGTAAACTTTGAGACTAGACTCGATCCAGTCTCAAAAAATGCAATGCCAAGTTGAGTTTGCCTAGGATCTAATGATCCATGTTTTTTGGTGCATAATTCGGCATGCCTTTTAAGGTGCCCAGTCCTAAACGAACTCTTACATGTTAAAAGTCACATACAATATTTATACTGTATCATTTCTTGTTCCTCACCTCTAACATTTTTTTGTGTTATTATATTAAAATGAGTCCAAATTATAGAAATCCTCCTAGTTTTTTGTTTTTTAGAAGTTTGGGTTGAGCGACTGGAGAAACCAAAGTTTCAGCAGCCTCAGACCTCTGTGTAATATTTTCATTTTCTAAATTTAAATATATTTCAGTTGTATTTATCATTTTTTATGATTTTTGTTTCTAAGAATAGTTTAATAAAGACTAGATGACTGATTTTTATTTTTCTTAATTTTGGTCTAGAGAGAGAAATTATAGAGAGAGAAAGTTAAAAAAACCATAAATAAACTACCCGGTAAAAATAGTGAGGTCGGTCACGTGCACAGTGCACCGCAGTCAAGCTCTAATATTCAAAACTCAAGTTGTGATTCACGAAAATCCAAGCCGAATGCCAAAATCCCGAGGCCCGAGAGAGAGAAGCAAGATTTTTGAGAGAGAAATAGAATGATTTGAGAGAATTTATGTTTTTGAAAAAACATAAATGTTAAAGGGAGGAGGGTAGAATTTATAGATTAAAGATATTAATTTTTTATAAAAAGATATTTTTTTTTATTTTTTTGAATTTTTTTTTATTTTTTAGGGGGCAGAATCATGAGTACTGTTAGATTCTGTCCCCTAACCGTCGGAGGCAAGATCCAACGACTGAAAATATATTTTATTATTATATTTTTTTCCCGTTGGGGATCTTGGTCGATTCGAGCTCGGGCCTCGTGGAAGTGGGACGAGGGTCTTTTTTGAGGGAGGGGCATGGGTCTTTCGTGGGGTAGCCTGTGCCCTGTAGGCAGTAGGCTCGAGTGACACCGGCACGGGTTCGTCCCGTGCCGGTGTTCCGTGCCACGGACCGAACCGTGCCGGGTCAGGCACGGCACGGCACGACATGGGCTAGACACGGCACGGCTTGTGCCTAACCCGGGCACGGCACGGGCCCGGGCATGGTTTTTTCTCGTGTCGGGCCGGCCCAGGCACGGCCGAACCATGTCGTGCCTCGTGCCGGGCAGTCCCGGTTGACACCTCTAAGACCCATTATATAAAATTGTAATGAGCATAACAAAGGGCCATGCCCTTTTAAAAAAAATATGAGGCAGACCTATTAGCCAGTGAGTCTGTGACCCATGACTCCAGCCCAATCTCAATTCATGGGCCACATGCCTCTAGACCATGGTTATTTAGCCATACATGAGGCATGATTGTCAATGGCAGGAGTCATGCCTCAGGACGGCACAAACTATGTCCAGGCACAATTATAGAATGTGTTGTGATGGGCTAAGCATGGTTAATTCGGATAGTACCTCAAGTTGTGCCCTGCCCATTCAGCCCGCCCAACCCACTTGCACCTCTACCCAACTCTGATTGAATCCTCTTAATAAATACTAAAACTAATTTCTAACTTTATATCTCAAAATTGTAACATAAGTCACAATTTTATCATATCAAAACTAACTATATTCATCTTTAAAGTATCACGCAGCTCAAATAATATTATGATATGACTTCGAATTTCCAGAAAATTATCACCTCAACAAATATTATTGGACCATGACTATATGACTTTGCTTCAACTCAAAACAAGTTTGATGTATTAGTTACATCTGAATCCTAGAATAGTTATCCATCAATATTAACCTCCAAAGGTCTCCTAATGTCTGTTAAGAAATAAGTTGTTAAACATAATGTTCTACACCCCCTTGATTATTTTCATTTCTATCATTATCCTCAATGGTTTCTATCTCAGTTCTATGTTTCAATATATTTCTTCTCATTTTCTCAATTTATGGATCAAAAGATATTAACTCAGTTCTAGATTTTCGATTTATAAAGTGTGATGATTACAAAATATAATAAAATAATACACAAACCACAAAATAAATTATAAGCAAAAATAAGTATTCAACCAACAAGAAACAAAACTATCTTTTTAAGTTAGTTATGTCAACTCAAGTCGATTATTCAAACTAAAATAAACTTCGACAAAAAATACTAAAAATTTATTATAAATTTGTTAATGGTACCAAAATTTGTTTATTTGTGGCATGATTTCAAATGCGAACTCAGCAATTAATTTCGTCCAACTCGTTGACATACTTCAAAGTCGATGTGCTATGCACAAACACGACAAGACTTTTCTTCAAGATTTCCTTGATCATTTTCTTTTTATTATACCAAAATCAAGATATTGTACATGATCACGACCTTGCCTTTGATGGCTCCTCCAAAATTTATATCTCAACCATGTAATAATTTATCATTTGTTAATTCATCTTAAATTCTCTTCAATTTCTTAACTTCACCATGACTATCCCATAAGGAATTATGAATATTATTTCAAACAAACTATTCCAACACAATTTTATCTTTCTTAAGAGTAATTTCAACTGAGAATTAAAAACTATAACTTTTTCTCCAACTTTGAACTCTCTCCTTTACAAATTCTTTTCCTATAATTATTTTATTATATTTATAAATGCATGTATTGTTGTACATTTCATTTCACAACTCATCAAATTAAAACATTTGTAAAATTTTTCTTTCAGTTGCATCCTTTAAATTATAATTTTACTTTTTCATATATCATCATGTTTTAGCTACAAGTTCAATAGCCAAATGATAAGTCTTTCAAAAAATGAATCAAAAAAAAAACATTTTCAATAATGTCTTAAAAGCAGTTCTATAGGCCAATAATATCTCATCTAAATATTGGGACTAATCTTTCCTAAACAGATTGACTATTTTATCTAAATTTTTTTTTATAATCGAGATTTCTACTTGCCCATTTATTTGCTGATGATTTATGAGCTTTTTTTATGTTTAGTCCTATATCTTACCACATATGTTTTAAAAATTCTATGGTATTAATGGATTCCACCATCACTTCACATCAAAATTTTATGATTTATTTGCTGATTTAAGAGAAAATATTTTTGAAAACTCCAAAATCATCTTCGCATCCTTTTTCTGCACACCTACCACTTCTAGCCATTTCAATATTTTGTTTACCACGAGATACTTTAAAAAGACCCATAGGGTCTATTCCTCATATATCAATGGCATTTCATATTAT
This sequence comes from Sapria himalayana, assembly GCA_029783825.1. Taxonomy (NCBI): domain Eukaryota; kingdom Viridiplantae; phylum Streptophyta; class Magnoliopsida; order Malpighiales; family Rafflesiaceae; genus Sapria; species Sapria himalayana. The sequence continues at coordinate 75,555 of JAREIK010001764.1, forward strand.
CTATATATATTCTATCATCATTAGGATTTAGCACATCATTGTGTCATTCTTTGATAATCATAGAATAGTATTAGCCAATACTTTTTAAATAATTTTATTTACCTCAAAATGCCCTCCATATGATGACAAATGACATTTGAAGATAATTACTTGTTAGTTGTTACTCATTTTTTAGGACACATATTCTTATAAACTGATCTATGTGTATTTTAAATAAAAATGGAGATAATATTTGATATCATAAAGGATTTTTTAATGTGACATGTAAAATGGAGATAAGCTATCAAATGCTATTGTTTGCAAAATTAGTATACCATAGAAATCAAGTCTCTATTGTGAGAATATGATCTAAAAAATTTTCTAAAATTTTAATTTCTTTAATGTTGTCATCTATAAGCTTTAATCATGATAAATAATCAACTATCACGTTATCACTTCCCTTCTTTTCTCAAACATCAAGATCGAATTCCTAGATATATAATACCACCTTTTCAAATTAGACTTTCAACTAACTTTATTTTCAACTCTTTAGATGCATCTATACATTCATGATCAAAATTAAAAACTACATATTTCTCTGATAACTTATATAATAGTTTAGTTATTTTCAAAAAGTTATGAATAAATAACCTATAAAAACCAAATTATCTGAAAAATATCTTCGCCCTTTTAACACAAGTAGGGTGGGATAAAGTTTTAAATGATATATAATTTTGAGTCATTGATTTCCAATCCCCTGGCTGATTCAGAATGTCCCAATTTTATCCTTTCATTAACCATGAAGTGACATCTTCCCCAATTTAGAAAAAATTTTCTTTTTACATCTATTTAACAACTCCTAGATTATACAATCTTTGAAAGAATCTCTATAAACTAATAAAATTATTCATGAATATTATCATAATATCTTCATTGATTGGCAAAGATTACATTCATAAATCTTTGAAACATAGTCAATGCATTACAAAGTCCAAACGGTATTCTTCTCAAAGTAAAAGTCTCATACAGGCAAATAAATATTATTTTCTTTTAATCTGCAAGATCAATCAAGATTTGAATGTACCCTAGATAGTGGATACTCATCTAAAAAACAATACTAAAAATGAAAAGAGATCTTGTCCAATATTTGATCCATGAACAAGAGCAAGAGGTAGTCTTTCCTTGTTCCATTGTTCAATTTTTGATAATCAACACATATTCATCATCAAGTTGTTGAGTACTTGGAAATCTCTTCATTATTTTTATTTTCACCATCAACACATATTTCTTTGGCAAGATATATACGAGGCCCACCCAAGGGCAATCAAATATCACATAAATAATGTATGCATTTAACTATTGTACAATTTCATTTTTTATGCCTTACACAATTGAATTTAATCATCATAAGGGTTTAATCGTCAGCTTCACATCTTTCTCTATTTGTAATTTTATGCATGTATGTCAACTAGTTGATCCCTTTTATATCATATAATGATAATGCAAGAACAGATTCATAGTTTCTTATGAGATTCACAACTTAGATATCTTCATACCCTATATTAGCAATGTTGAAATGATAACGGTCATTGTCTTGTTTTATCCCAAAAAAGAGTGGCGGGTGTGATTGGATAATACCTTCAAGATTAGCTCAACTGAGTTTTCCCATTTGTTGATAGTTGACCTCCTAAAATAGCAATTTCGTCAAAAGTCACGGTGATGCCTATTAAATGATCTCTATTGATTATCACAACATTCAAATTTATTATAGCTTTCATTTTATCAATTGAAACATTGTTCTACAACTCAACAAAATCATCTCATTCAGATTTCTAGGTCTCAATATTTGCTACCATCAAGGTTCCCATAAAAATTTTTCTCAATCCATTCTTCTCATTTTCTTCAAATTATCTTTATTCGCATTGTTCTTTTGATTAATCTTTATTCTGAATCTCGAATTATTAGCTCAATCTCAAAGTTTTAGCTTAAATAAAATACTAAAAAAGTATAAAGAATCTAATCAAAAATAAAAACACAATTATCCATCTTCAAACAAATTAATAAGACTTACATTTAGATTCAAGAAGATTTATCAAACTCTACTTTATTTAAACTTCCAAAAAAAAATTTTATTTTACAAAAAAAAATTATATTAGCTCACGTTGACTAACTAAACTAAATAATCTTTGATAACTGTGCCAAAATCTTATTGCAACTTTGTTACGGCATCTTACTTTATCGGTTAAGCGATATCCTAAAAATTTATTGACGAGAATATTTCATCAACATAGATCTACAAGTGTACACGTCATACTGATAGTAAAAAAGAACATTCATCTATATATGAATCCCACAAAAAATATATCGGTAATTTGGTCATTGAATGATAAGACAACTTATTTTTAATAAAATAAATATTTAGAATGTGAGAAACTCTTAGATCCATAAATTTATTCAATTAAAACTATGTGATGATACTTAAGTTGCTTGACTTGTATGATGTTTGAATACATAATAAATATTACAATATTATGCGATGACGATATATAAGATGATTATCATCATTAAGTCTATCTCAATAGTGATCTCCTCCTAGTTGTCCCGTCGATAGGCTATCACCAAAATAACAAATCATTTATGCTCGAGAGTTATTTACAATCTTATATTTTTTAGACAATTTTATCAAGTATTCTTAATAATATTTTCATATGCATACTTTTTTTCTCTAATCTCATATGTCATAAAAACCAAAGATTGATATAATTTATAAGTATTTACACTCTCAGTTTCGTATGAGTCATAATAGTATTATTAATATATATCTCTCAAATTTTAATAATAAAAATCATACAAGTAAAAATAACTCATAAGAATTATCACAACTTTGTGAGTTACGACAACCTCACATATTTCACAGACCACCTATCATTGTCCTCCTCAATGACAATGCAACTTTAATACTAAAAATAAACTCCTAATGAAATATTCTATATAATATTCATCATAATCAATGACTAATTTTTTTAAACCATGTATAATAAATTGACATGTAAAAATATTTACACTTTTAACTTCGTAAATATCATACTCACAATAATTAACATATTCAAATTTTGAATTTCAATGTATTATATTATTTTGCGCATTGTAGTCATAAGGACTATTACTTCTTTCTTACCATATGCATAAGCGAGTCTCATAGTTTACTTATTACTGTTCATTACTATAATCTCATAAAAACCTACCAATAAATAAAATTCTAGTTTAAGTTATATTTAATCAATAATCCATCAATATTAATAATGCAAAATAAATAAAAATATCTTCATACATAAATAAAAATTGATATCAAATCACATATCTCAATTTATACAAACTCTAGATTATGCACTATTTTGATAAGAAAGTATTAAATCTATCCTACGAAAGGAGTTTGAGAGTCACGCTCCCCAAGTCTATGGATTAGCATTAATTTTGTATTCCATGCGTATTTGTGAACTCTTAGTGAGTATAAAATTCACCCTAAGTTATGGTAGTTACACATCACATCATTTCAATAAAAAATAATATCACATCACATCAATAAAAAATAATATCACATTACATATTTTAATTTACATAAATCATAGATTATATGCTATTTTAATAAAATTTTTGAATATAAAGGGGTTTTGATAGCCACGCTCCCCTACTCTAGGAATTAGCATTTATCTAAAATCCTTTACTTATTTGTAAAGCCCCTAGAGAGTATAAAGTTCACGCTAAGTTTTGGTAGTTATGAAATAACTTTACTTGTTTTTTGGAGGGAGAAAAAAAAGAAAGAAATATTTGTCAATTTCTATATCTTTCAATTTTATACTCATATAACTATGTATTATTCTAAATAGAAAATCATGACTTCCAAGTGAAAATCTAAATTTCAATATCCTTCTCTTTAGTTTGAGATTGTGAATTTAGAAACAAAAGGTCAGTGTACTATAAAGTGACCATGACTTTAAGCATTTATCTTTTTTTCCTTCAGAAATAACCACAACACTAAAAAATAGTCACAACATTGATATTGATCTTTCTTTATATTATTATATGGCCACGATGCTAAAAAATAGTTGCAGCACTGCAAATATCTCTTTTGTGTATCCTATGATCACGACACAAAAAATGTCATTCATCATTCTCAATTGTCCATATCATTGAATGGTCATGACACTAACTTTCAATTCTCTCATATATCATATTATCATGAAATTGAAAGAATATCACAATACAAATAACCAACTAAAACATAGAAATCATTATTTTTCATTCCTTTGAGCATAAGAAACATAACCTTGAAAAATGATAAAACTCAAATAATATTCTCTATAACTTTTAATATTTTAAAAGTCACGACCTAAAAAGCACATAGACAAATATGATCACGAAGATACAACACGGTGAGACATAAATACTATACAAATATTATGTTTTCATGTAGTTGAAAACATTAACCTTACAAATACTATCCTTAAAAAATAATTTAGTATTTCTTGGGTTGTTCAAAAACACTATACAAATATTGTGTTTTCATGTAGTTGAAAACACAATAGATATATATATATATATATATATACACACACACACACACATATATATTTATTGGTATATATAATAAGGTATAAATATTTATTATACCTAATTAATTTAACATCTTGGCAGTCTCCAAAAGTGGACCAATATTTTTGAAAATAATAAACTATAAAGAGGAGACTAGAGACAAGTATTTTATAACTAATTTATTGATTAACATTATACATTATACAAGAGATTAGTTCAAAAAAAATAGTTCAAGTTATAATTGATAATGTTGTAGCTTGCATAGCAGCGGGACACATTATGGAAATAAAGTTTTAGCATATCTTTTGGATCCCATGTGTGGTTCATACTCACAATCTTGCTTTGAAGAATATTTGTACACTAACACACCCAAAATATGATGATGTGATTGAACAATGTGATTGAATTGCTCAAGTTTCAAGTAATATCTTTTTTATCAAGAATTTCATTATAAATCATACAATAAGATTGTCGATGTTAATAATCATTGCAAGTTGAAGTTACTTTCAGTGACTGATACACGTTTTACTTCAACTATTACTATGCTTAAAGGATTTAAGATAATAAAAGTCTTAAAATAATTAGTAATAAGTGAAGAATAAAAAATATATAAAGAAAATGATATAATAAAGCTAAAGAAGTAAATGATAAAATTCTAAATGAAAACTTTGGATGGATGTGAATTATATCATCAGATATACAACTCTCATTTATGAGATGCTTCGATTAGCCGACACTAACAAACATTACCTTCACAATATTTATGAGTGGTAAGATTTAATGATCGAAAAAATGAAAGAAGTCATTTATAAGAAATAACATAAAAGCTTCACAGATAATTCAAGATATAATTTTGATTTGGTCAATTATTAAAATTTTGATTGAAAGTTTTTAATTTTTAATTATATTTGAACTTATATGAATTATTGTGTAATTTTACTTGTAGTTTTTTGATATTATGAAGGAAATCTTGGTGGAAAGATGAAATAAAAGTCACACACTTTTACATTCCTTAGCTTATTCCTTAAATCCAAGGTAATCTTAAGAGTTTAAATTGTAGGCTTTGATAATTTTAATATAAATGATATTCTATGATATTTAACTTTTTATAATTAATGTAATAGCTCAACTTGCAGGTATTATAGTCAACAATGACTTGATGAGTCTAATGATCGTGTTCTACCACATCGAGATTTAAAAATAGTAAGAGAAAAAATATATATTTTGAGAGATATTTTTCTAATGAAGGTGAAAGGAGAGAAGCAAATGACAAGTATGTTATATTTTCAATATTTTTAAAAGATTTTTCTAGTAGTAATTCCATCAATAACTGGTGATACATGAGTCCTATTAAATGGTGAGTTATTCATTAAAATATCTGCACCAATACTTCAATCTATAGCATTAAAATTGCTAAAACAACCTTGTTCATCCTCATGTTGTGAAAGAAATTAGAGCACATATAATTTTATTTACTTCATAAAGAGAAACAAGTTGATACCACAAAGAACTAAAGACTTGATTTATATCAATAACAAACTCCGACTTCTATCAAAGAGATCTCCAAACTATAATGAAGAAAAATCTAAAATACGAGATATTGGAGGTGATAGTTTTGACTCAATGAATATTGAGAATACTAAAATTCTTGAGATTATAGATCTTTTTTTAATGAACATGAACTGGAAATCATTTTATTTGATTCAAAAAGAAATGCTAATCTTTATTTTTATATTTCTCATGTTTATGTTTGAATATTTGTAAAAATAATATTTAAGTATTTTTTTTATTTATCTAAATTACTTTTTAATTATAATATTTGTATTTATTTTTTTTATCATGTCGCATCCTAGCCGTATCCGTATCCTAGTTTTTTAAAATTTGTCATATCATCATATCCTACAATGTCATATCCCCATATTCGTATCCTTGTTCATGCTTCTTTGCTTGTAGGTATAATAAATGGGCCATCAAATAAATAGGAATAAGTTCAAGCCCCCCCCCCCCTTCTGCTAGAAGCATGGACACTCCCTTACTTAAATAATCTAAAGACCTCCCATTAAGCTAGTGCATAAATATCAAGTACACCATGACTGGAGAGGAGAATAAAAAGTAAGGTTTCTTCAAAGTTTTAGTGAATATACCAACCGACTAATTTGCTATAAATATATACCTGCAAGAATGTCAATATCATGAATTTTCTCCTTGAAAAAATAATTAATTTTTGTGTTTCATCCACTTGTGGAATAACGAATTAAAAATATATGTATTACTATTTGAATGTCATAATAAAAAGTTGCAAGAGAAATAAGCAAATATTCAATTTATTCAAGAACATACCTAATCTAATTAATCTCACAAGAGATTATCATAATAATCATTAATTCTATCTCTACATTGAAATATCATTATTTATCTTATTTTTTCATGAAATGCAATGGTCTTTTAAAAAAATATAATATATTATCATTAAACTCCTCTTTGAGCAATCTAATATCCAACTATAATCTAAAAAACTAGCAATCAGATATAGTGCATGTAAATATTGAAAGAAATACTAAGACCAAGAGATTTCTTCACAAACCTAAGTAAAAAAAATTATAACTAGGTGAAACTTTCATAAAAAATCTAAAAAATATCTGATTACATTGACTACATAAGCTATATTTTAATTAGTGATAATTAATTAGTTACTTTGTCATTTGATTCACTTAAGTATACTCAATTCAACTGAAAGACTTACATGAGACAAGAAATCAATACATAACAAGATAGCAATATTTGTTAGAGCTCAATCCAAAGATCAATTTATGTGAAAATATCAACAATATATCTACTTTGTGACAAAATAATACCTATCACATACAAATCATCTCTATCACGAAAAAATATTTAAATTTCCCAGAATATTTCATTTGAAACTATAATTGAAAAAACTCATTTAATTAAGCAAGTCTCAACTAATAATTTCTTGTAATTAGAATATTATCTAAGTACATAATCAACAAAACAAATTATATCTTGATTAATGCACTTTCTAAAAATCATCTCATGAAAATGATATATAATATCAATCTCAAGTAAATTATATCTAAAAAAATTAGTTGAGTTACATAATCTCTAGTTCTGAACCATCACCTCGAATAATAATAATAATAATATTATCAATAAAAATTAGTCTCCATATCTACTCAAAAGTAATATTCATATACACCTCCCAATCAATATTTCAATGATAAGATTTATTTTCCAGATTAAACTAACAAACAAGCTATCAGTAGTGCACTAATATTTTGATAATCAATTTAATATAGTAACATAACTTTAACTATCAATTGAGCTCATAAGAAAATTATATCTAAAGAAACTCGTTGAGTTACATAATATCTTGTCAATCACCTCAAATAATAATAATATCATCAAAAAAAATTAATCTTCATATCTACTCAAAAATAATATTCATATACATCTCATCAAAATTTCTATGATAAGATTTATCTTCTAGATTAAACTAGCAAATAAATTACCAGTAGTGCACTAACATTTTGATAATCAATTTAATATAGTAACACAATTTCTAGCTACCAATCAAGTTAACCTAAGTTATCATCCCATCAAGACCAAATTTAATTAAGAATATCAAACTCTAAATAACAATAAACTTTTTACAAAGTCATAATACTATTTACCTAATGATATTAAGTCGAAAAGATTTTATATATTCATATTTGACTTATCATCATTTAAGATTAAAGAGTATCTCATATGCAAACTTGGATATCCTAATTCTATCAAAAGATTATAGCAAACAAGTATAAAATAATTAAAAAACAAGAAATAAAAAAAACAAAAAAAAGTACAATTTTATTATTTCTTCTAGAAAGCAATTAAAAAATTAAAATTAGCATAATCATATACAAGATCATCTAATTCCATGGAAAACTGATATTTTAATGAATTAACATCTCTTTATGCATACTATGAGATAAAAAGTATCTAATATTTTATACTCATAACAATTTAACTTGTTAACTTTGGTTAGAGTGGAATAATAATCAAGGAAGAATCAATAGATAAAAACTTATTTAAAATTCTCTATAAATAATATAGGGCTCCATATCTTGTACTCCTATTTAGAAAATTGAAAAAACAGAAGTTAAAATTTTATAATAAATTAATTTAACAATCTCGAAAGATGTTATGTAAAATATAATTGTTCCACTAGAATATGTATGAAACCTCAATTTAACTCAGAATAGGTTGAGTCCCTATTGAATCCTCATTGGCAACAACTTGAGATGGACTTTTGAGAAAATGTTTAGAAAACATAAAATCAATATTAAAGTTCAATCAACATGTTATACTTGAGTAATACTTGTACATTTTCTAAATAATCAAATAACTAATAAACACATCTAATAACTTTAAATATCATTTCTCATGTTTAAAGAGAAATTTTGCACAATACACATACACCTTAATACTTAGAAAGATTGCGTAAAGATTATCGCTTAGATATAAATATATCACACAAAAACTAGCTATACTTTTATGTAAAAAATATCCAATCTTAATTGAAATATCGAATACATGTATATTCTCTCAACAACTTCATGTTAAGGTAGAGGAATGGAATTAAAGGTGAAATATATCATATCATACTCAAGAAAATAAGCCTAAAAACAACTAGTAATTTAATACTATCAAGAAACATGCTTTTAGAGAACAAATTAAGAAAATAGTTACTTCATGTTCTTATCATAGAAAAAAAATAATATTAAAAAAAAAACAACTTGAAAACAAAGGTTGTGAATAATTTTTGAGTACAAATTTATTATTTTTCTAGGAAATAACTAAAGATCAAAATAAATTAAAACATTTATAAAATCATTTAACTTCACAAAAGATTGATTAATAATCTTAATAAAACTCATATAAATTTTTCTAAAATAAACATTATCTAACTTTTTATTTTTTTTAATAATAAAAACATGATAACTTTAAGTAGACAAAATTAGTATTTTAGGAGTTGAAGTTTTTATTTAGTTTTTTTCTATTTATATTTTTAAAAGATTCACTCAACATGTGAGTTATCTAATCATTTCTATTTATTATACCAAAACATCCGATATATATATTTCCAAGAGTTATTTATTTTACTTCTACATCTCTATTTATAACTTAATATCAAAGCGAGGTTTATAATCTTTGTGAGAAAAAAGTGTGTATTATACTAGCACAATACACATATAAGTGTATTTTTTGGACAAAAAAATATAGGGTTTTATAGAAGCACACACAATGCAGGCGAGTGCTAAGCAAAGACAAAAGCACAAGTCCTGCATGCACAATGAGTACAAAGGCACACTTTGATGAGCATAGGTGTGCACAAGCACGTGATTTTTTATTTATCCAAGCATAATATTAGATAAGTGCATAGACACAATGGAGGATAGAAGCATGCATGGTAATGGACACAGAAACAAGCACTAATGGTAGGCATGGTATCATGTGGGCAAAAACCCTAACTGGGTTTTTCTTTTCATTGTGACATAAGTGTAAAAAAAAAAGTGAGTCCTAATTTAATTTGCCATAAATTATCACAACAGAAATAAATTGAGAAAAATTATAGTTCAATATAAATATTATAAAAGGATATATAATATATCATACAAAAAAAAAATTATTAGATATTATTTTCAAAGAATATATAATATTTTGTACAATAATGAGAGAAATATATTAACTACCAAAGTCATCCAAAGATGCTCAAAGAGTTCATCCACTGTTGAGGTGTCAATTGGGCAACATGACTTGAACCGAATGAAGGAACAACATAAAAATATCGTGTCTAGCACAGCAGGGCATTGTGCAAAGCCAAGCCTGGACATGTCTCGTGTCAACCCATGAAACTGCTCATGTCATACTAGGTTTGTGAGGGATGAACCATGTGCTATGCCAATCATAGCCCACAAAATTCAGTATGACCAACACAATTGTAAGTATAAAGTGTAATTGTAGCGATCAATGATGTGGAAAGAAATATAATTGATAGAAAAAAAAATTTTAAGTATTTGAAATTCTCCATCATTATCAATATAAAGGATAATGATTTTTTATGGAAAAATTAATTTTTAACAAGAGCTTTGAAATGAAGAAAAAATCATTAACACTTAATTCTCTTCTGAAAAAGTAAAACACATGATAAATAATCATTTTATTTTCATTATATTTTTCTTATAGTCTTTGAATATTATAATTATCAATAACAAATTCTCAAAAATCATAAATTATAATAATATCCATTTTAATACTTTATTTCTTGTATCCATTTTATTTATTTATAACTATCTATATAATCACATTTCAATGAGTTTCCACTCCATGCATTCTACCTTAAAATTTAAGCAAGAAAAATTATATATTTTTTATTCAATAATATGATATTCCATTAAATATTAAAATATGATTGACTCATTACTTATATATTCTCAACTTAATCACATATAATTAACAAATTTGAGAATAATATATTCTAGTATTAGAAATATCTTTACACTAACATATGAGGAAAGTCAGATAAAAATATATATCGAAGCTTCATACCTTGTCTATAAAATTAGTATTTTAAAAATCATTCTATTTAATATACTTAGATGTATAAAGATTTAGTAGAAATCAGACTCAAGATTGATTTAAATATTTTATTATATTTATTAAAAATTATTAATTATACATCATATATGTAACTAATTTTTTTTTTCATTTTAGATTACATATTTTTTGCATTTTTTACAATTTTATTAAAAAATAATTTAATAAAAAATTTTAAAAATAAGAACGAAAATGTATTAGAATATATTTGAATAACTTTAGTATTTATTATACTGATCACATATCGTACACAATATTTCAAGTACTAGCATACCCTCGCAGAATGTTTTATTTGAATTATCCTCAATATGAGTGTTTGACATTATTTTCTCTCCTAATATTTATTTGTAAAATTAAAAAATTTAAAAAAAAACTACGTTTGCAATTAAACAAGATTTGATCACATTATTGACAAATCTAAAAATATTATATTCTAATATAAGAAATATCATTACACTAAATTTGTGAGAAATATCAGATAAAAAATATATATCAAATTTTATAGTTTGTTCGTCAGTCTAGTATAATTTTAAAACTTATGAAATCTAATATACTCAAATATAAGAAAACTTAGTTAAGATGAGATAATGAGATAAATATAGATATTTTATTATATTTATTTATAATTATTCATGATATATATAGTTAATTTTTATTTTGATTTCAAATTACATATTTTTCTATTTTTTTTATTATTTCATAAAAAAAATTAGTTTAATAAAAATATCAAAAATTAATAATAATAATGTATTTAAGTATATGTCAAATAAAATTTAATACTTATTATATTAATCAAGAATCATACACTAAATTTCATGTATTAGTTAACATGATGAATTGAATGAAAGAAAAATAATATTTAATTAAGACAGCTCGAATAATTCTCAAATAGTATTTAAAGCATTTTTGATAGATATAATATTAACTACATAATATCTCATCAATTAATAATAATATCTTATCGATTGAATATCTTTTTCTAATCTTTCTCACCATGTGCCCTTTTAGATTAAATATCTTAAAAAAATATTTAGTTTATCTTCCAAAGTCTTTGGAAGTATATGCTTTGTTTATAATTTCTTCTCAAAGAAAGATAAAATGGTACCTATGATTTTGCTATCATATATTTTTGGTTATTTGGGCCTCAAGTTATGAGAGAGAGAGAGTCACATGTTAGTTATATATGAACTTATTAATCCACATTATAATAAATCTCTTATAATATTATCATACATACCAATAATTATATATTAGATTGATTTTAAAAAAAATGAAAAAAAAATCTCATTCAAACACATACAACACGTTAGTCTATCAATTACTTCAATTCTAATCCATGATAAACTAGACCAAAATACTTGATCATCTATTACTTAAAGTTTATACAAAGATAATATAGCATCCACAACTTATTCAAAGCAAATGAGTCACCCATAAAACCAAATGATTTTGTAGCTAGCTAATCTGATATTAATTTGTTAATCACTTTCCAAAAAAATAAAAAAATAATACTCGTTCTATTTCACAGGTATTATTGATCTCTTATTTTCTTCTCTTTTATATTTTTTTATTCTCTCTTAATTATAGGATGCTCAAATTTTATTTTTAATTCATTCTCATTAATAATGCTGCTAACCCATATTAGAAGATACAACATTTACTTTGATAAAACTTAAGAATTAATATCTCATCCTTCGAGAATGATTATTAATGGCTGCAAGTGAATGTTCAATGTAAAAATATATACAAATATGAAGATAAATAATCTTAAGAGAAGACTTATTGCGAGAAAATTTATAATCATGTTTGATATAAATTGCTAGAATACTTTTTCTTCAATAGATAAAATGACTTCCATACAAATTTTTATTTTATTAATAATATCTTTCAAATTGAGAATATGCAAAATAAATATGAAGGATATTATTTTTTAATATGATCTTGAAAAATAAGTAAAAAAGAGCAGCAACCTAAATTTCGAGTAAAATAATTAAATTTAACTTGCATATTACATAAAATTCTTATTACATGTTGATTTGAAATATTTTTACACGTTGCCACCCCTTTTGGCCTACACAAGTATGTTACAAATTTCTTATTTTTTTCATGAGCTCTAATAGCAATAAGATTATATTTATTATATACATAAATAATATTCTTATTGTAAAAAATAACCAAGTTAAATATTATTCAACTCAATAAATATCTTTAATGATAATCAAAACAAAAATACTTAAACACTTACATATTTTCTTAATATTATCTATGCTAAAAGAGAGAGTATGCAATTACTTCATGAGTTGTGAAACACCTAACCCCCTTACAAAGAAATCATTTTAGAATATTCTCTGGTAGATATTTTGATCAACTCGAATATTAAAATCTTGTTCGATGCAACCATTCCACTTAATTATATCACTTAACGAACAATTATAGAAAAATTTAATTATCAAAATATCATCATATCAAGTATAATTCATTCAATCAATATAATTAAATTTTACTTAAATTCTCCAAAATAAATTTATATGAACGCAACTCTTTGCATCTTGAGGTATGTCGTATATGAATAAATATTCAAAGGTATGTGAAGAAATATCCTAGGCTTGAGATTTTTTTGATGATGATAGTATTAGTAATTATTTAGGAATATTCAAGTTAACACTAACATGCACTAAGCAAATTAACTAAAAATTTATGAAATTTTCTTGAAAATAATTTTATTTCCCTGAAAAACAAGAAATATATAATTATTTTAAAATTTAATATAGACCAATAATAGTTATACCAATAATCACATGTGAGATACTTTGAATCCTTTTACCTTCTTGAAAAGATCAATACTCATGCTTATCTGTCACAACTTTTTATTATGATTGTTATATAGTAAGATATATAATCTTTAATTTATTATTTTATCAGTATACATAACATATAGTATTGAATTATTTCTTCTTTAGATAGATAATTAATAATACAATTATTGTTACAGTCTACATTTCAAATACATATCAATCACCAAACATTTTTTACAAAGACCTTAAGGAGGTCTCAAATTATTTTTTATTTCTTTCAAATTAATATTTTTATTCTTATGCATCAGTTGAACATAGAATATAATAATTTTAATTTATTGTTTTATGATTTTTCATTTTTATCCTTTTTCAATATGGATAAAAATACCCAACATGTGATGTGAGCTTCATCAATTCAATTAACTCATTATATAAAGACATCCATGTTACATTATTTTCATCAAGTATTTTCTATTGATATTTGTTATTTAATGTCTTAATTTCATTTTCATCAAATTCTAGATTAACCATAATAAAAAAACTAAAAAAAATCAACTCCTAGAATAATATTGCATTGTGCAATTTGGGTCAACCAGACTTGACCCTACTTAACTTAACCTAACTAAATGAGATGAGTATATCAATACAAGTGTCCGCTACCCAAAATAATATTGCTTTCAACAATCATTATTATGCCTAAGTGAAAATGATTCACGCAAACATTTGACTTAAATTTGAAAAAAAAAAAATATTTGGGTATCTAGTTTGAAGCAACCCAAAATATCTTAAATTCTTTTTTTCTCAAAATTCAGTATGCAGTATATTCATGCATCATAGTACTGAGGAATTGTGTAATTTTGACATGAGGCATTTTCATGCATCAAAAAAGACGCAAACAAAAAAAATCGTAAAGATGATTTTACATTTGAGCAGCAGATTGAAAAGGAACTTAAACTGAAAATAGCAACCTTTTCCCGGATTGTAAACAAAAGAAGGAAATTTGGAGATAACAAGGGATATAAAATAGTGAAAATAGCGACCGTTTCCCGGATCTTCAGTTCTTCACGATGCTCTTAGCTTCAACAGTGGAGCCATTAGCCATCAAAGAGTAGCACTCTAAACTAACTTGACAGGATAACATTCTGTGGCAGGTGGCAATTTAGCACACGCTCCTTCAGTAAAGTCTGGGATATATGATCATCGATGTCCAAATAAACTAGTGGTTAAATGTTCCTCCGCCAGGAGGAATGTATGTTGTAACCTAGGATTACCACCAGCATACAACCATGGGATGGAAAGCTTTTGAGCGAATGAATATTAATGTGGGAAACATGGAGCGAGGAATCCACAGAATCGAAGTGTTCCCTGTACTTTTAAAATCCAATATGTAATATTCAATGAATATTTAATATTAATGAATATGTAATATTAATGAATATGTAATATTAATGAATATTTAATATTAATGAATATTTATTTAATATTAATGAATATTTATTTAATATTAATGAATATTTATTTTATATTAATGAATATTAAACATGGAGCGAATGAATATTAAACATGGAACGAATGAATATTAAACATGGAGCGAATGAATATTAAACATGGAGCGAATGAATATTAATATTAATGAATATTAATATTAATGAATATTAATGTTACTCCAAAGTTTTGTACGTAAATTATACATTTAAAATAAAAAATCTAATATTTAATTTGGATTTCAAAAATATGGCCAAACAAGTACATTTGAAAATATTGTGGTAATGGTCATTGTTGTGAATGGCGATCATTGTCACGTTGTTGATTTTTAAAATTTCAATAGCCGGCGTTCACAACGCCGGCTATTGAATTTTAAAAAATTTTTAAATGCTGGCATTGAGAATGATGGATATTAAATTAAACCAATGAATATCATTCTCAACGCCGGATATTGAACAAGTTTATTCTCGAACGATCATCTTGTTCTTTCCCCTCATTTTTCTCTTCTCTATTTTTACCTAATCTTTGACTTTCTTTAGCTGTTTATTTCACCAGTGGTCTCCCCTTCTCAACTTGACCCTACCTCATCGACTGCAAAGTTGCATTGCACAAACATTTAACAGCTCTCCTTCAAAGGTTTGTTATTTGTCCTACACTGAAACACTTAACTCACATTATTTCTTTAATCTAGCACATTATTCTTGATTCAAATAACCTTCTACTCTTTTTATTGTTCAATATTTAACCAAAGCCATCAATATTTAAGAAAAAAATTGGTCAGAACACATACAAGTAGATAATACTAATAGATTATTGGAGCTACATGTTTTCACTTGCATTAATATTCAACCCTAGCCTAAACGGCACAACTTCACTTTCTTATTGATTTCCACTCTCACATTTCAATTGTATTTAAAAATTAAAAAAAAACTATCTAATAAATAATTATTAATTTAAATAAATAATGACATTTTTTATATTTATATTCTATTGATATTTTTCTTTAATAATTATGGTTGTCCAGGCTAGCTCGTACACACCTTAACTAATCCACCCAGGAGAACCAACTCACATCACAAAAATTATCCATAGATAAGACATTGACTCGAACTTCATAATCTATTAATAATAATTAACAATACAAATTGTTAGATTTTTTTAAAATATCTTCATGCTCTTTTTTATTTTTTATTTTTACACACACACATTATTGTGATTCATAGTGTATTACTTTATTTTATTTTTATTTCTATATTATGGATATATAAGGACTTAATTTGTACATTTCTTTTGTGTGATTTTTATTCTAACATTTCATTTAGCATGTACCTCATCATGGTATCAGATTCAAACTTATGTGAGAAGAAAACTTTCGAATTGTAGAGAGAAAACATGTACATTAGAAACAAAGTATTTGTGCATGTGCCATGAAGTTACTATCATGGGTAACGCCTCTAGTAGGGATAACTGACACAGTCATTGCCAACTACCATCACACACAATTTGTGTGCGATGAAGTTTCTGAAGCGAGACATAAGGAATTGCTAGCAACCATCACACTGCCAACTACAAACTGACAGAATTGAGTTGCCTTTCAGATATTTCTTGTTTCAAGCAAAACCCAAATTTCAAGCATATTCTAGTGTGTATTACATGTTTGTGCGGATTGTTTTTGTGCAAACACCATGATTTGGTGCAATGTGTGCAATTTATTTTTGAGTTGAAACATTAATTTTGTGCAGAGTATGTAATTTTGGTAAAAAATCCTAGTTTACGTTTAGTATTTTTTTTGTTCAGTTTTTTTTCATTGGGTTGATTTTCTTCATGTCGTATTGAGTATTAGACGTTGTTGCGGCAAGGGCAAGAGAGTCTCAACTCAATGTACACACCATATGAGAACGAGTCTTATCAGAGATAGTCATTACTCTTAGATAAAATATTACAGAGTATTAAGAGATACAATCATGGGAATCTCACAGTCTTCTCATCTTAACCCCTCCCGAAGAGAGACATTAGGGATTGATTAACAGTAGTACAACAAACATATTCTTACATCTAGGCATTACAACTCTTTTATCTCGTTCCTTCACTTTATACTCATGAATTATTAACTCATGAGCTAATATTTATATTATATGTAATTATTTTTTGTGATATATTTGTTTTGCTTATTCTGATTATCATGTTAGTCTTCTTTCTAAGAGGTACACTTATAAATATTTAATTCTAATTTTATTTTTTTTCTTTTCATGTTTGTTTGTAGAATACAAAAATTCTAAGATTTCTTTTGTAATTGAGCATGAAATATTATATCTTCTCTCATGTAGTAGAGATTTTAAATGTTAGATCTTTTGTTTATTCATTCTCAATGTAATTACTTATCATTTGTCATATTGAAAATATGCTACCCCTCTAAAAAATATTTTTATCATAGAGTATAAGATTTATCAGTTAGGAAATTATACTCAAGTATTATATCTTAGACATCATGATAGAGTGAATAAGGATTAGTTCAATCTGATATACTTGGACATATTAAAAATTAGTTTAGATGGAATCAAAATACATTTTATGTTTTTGATTACCTTCATCGATTATTATTTACTATATACAAGTGTATTTTTTTTCATGTTATAATATATGTTTTATTTTTCAAATATTTTAAAAAATAATAAAAAATAAGAAATTATACTTATTATATGAATATGGTTGAGATAGCTCAGATATCCTATTTTTATATCTCAATATGTAGCCTATCAAATCTCGTATCTTAAATAAAATTTATTTAGTTTGTCTCTCAAAATTTTTTAGAGTATTTGTTTTGTTTTAGATATCTCCCCAAAATAATGTATCACTTATTGTTGTAGCTACATGGCTGACATAGGTGACAGTATGAATCTTTTGGTAAGTTAGAGTCATGTGTTTCTAAAATATTTTATCTAATTTTTAATTATTAGATTATATAATTATAATGCTTTCTTTAGTTCACTCAGATTGCTACCATGGCTAACATAGCTAATCGCTCTCGTGTTAATACCCCTAGTCCTTTATGCGACATACATCATATTGCCAGATCGGTGTTACACCAGATCGGTGAAGATCATCGTATTATTGGGTACACCAAGGAGGCTTCGACAACACATGAGCCATTTATTAGATCACTGGTGTCGTCGACACCATCACATATTCAACCCGTTCAAGGTAAAGGGAAAGGGAGAGCAAGAGTTAATCACCAAGGTATTGCTCGAGATGGTGGGTTAGGTCATGGTCTAGACAATGAGAGTGGTCTTGGTACACTTGAGCCGACTATGCCTACTTCTTACCCCTCACTCGATATGTTTATACCACCACACACATGCACATCACCTTCCATACCCACTCACTTTGACACATCACCTTTCCTACCATCACTTTGACACAATTCCTCTAAATATCTTTGTTCCTTCTGATTATCCAAAAAAATTTTGGACACAATTCTTGCTAAAGTCAAGTGTGTGTTAAATTTATCTTCTTCGAGTCTTTTTAATAAATATGGTTATCTTTTTTTTGTTGCACGTGATGTTTTATGTGTTTTGATTGAAACAAAAAGGAGGATACAAATTTTGTTACACGGAAAAAGGTGGGAGGCACCTGCAACTCTTTCTTTGGGACCTAGGAGAAGATTGTCATTTCTGCACCGTATATATGATTTGAAGTTTAGCAAGATTATGTATTTTTTGGATGATTAGAACTCAGGGTGTGTGTTAGCTTGAGATGTTATTTTAATTTATTTTATAATTTTTTTAGTTGGACACAACAGAATCTATGTATTTTGTAATTTAATTTTTTGTACTCGAGATGTGGATGAGTAGAACACTGATGAAGATTTTTATATATTATGAAAATGTATTATTTTTTGTAGCTGAAGGGTCTGGTGGAGAGGAGGAGGCCACTAGTGGAATAAATGGCTAAAGAAAATCAGGGGTTGGGTGAAAATGGAGAAGAGAAAAATGGTGCACCTGCAACTCTTTTTTTGGGACCTAGGAGAAGATTGTTATTTCTGCATCGTATATATAATTTAAATTTTAGCAAGCTTATGTATTTATTGGATGATTAGAACTCAGGGCGTGTGTTACCTTTAGAAGTTTTAATTTATTTTGTAATTTTTTCAGTTGGACACTATTTAATCTATGTATCCTGCAATATAATTTTTTGCACTTGAGATATGGATGCTTAGAACAATGATAAAGATTTATATATATTATACAAATACTAAATTTTTTACAGCTCTAGGGTCTAATGGAGAAGATGTTTAGGTGGAACAACATTCTGAAGAAATGAGCTGTTAGGAGAAAATGAAGAATAGAAAAATTGAGGAAGACTTCATTCAATAGCCAGTGTTGAGAATGATGGTCATTGATTTAATTTAATAGTCATCCTTCCCAATGCATGCATTTGAAAATTATTTAAAATTCAATAGCTGGCATTGTGAACACCAGCTATTGAAATTTAAAAAATCAACACCGTAGCAATGGCCGCAGTTCACAACAACGGGGCATTACCATAGTGTTTCCAAACGCACAAGTTTGAGCATATTTTTGAAACCCGAATTACATATTGGATTTTTTATTTTAAATATATTATTTCTGTACAAAACTCACAATTCCAACCATTTAGCACTAAAATTTGGGATGATTATATTAATGATCACCAAACAAAATAATGAAGGATATATGATTAGGTGCACTAAACATAAAATAATTAAAAAATAATAATTTTTTTTCAAAATCAAAAAAAATCAAAATAAACATTATATATATCACTATTATATAAGTTTACATATTTACATATTTATATAAATATTTTATATATGTTTATATGTTATGTATGTTATGTATATATATATATATATATTTGTTATAAAAATAAAACTAATAATAATAAATTAAAAATAGAAAATTCAATCCTTGAGAAAGTAAAATAAACAAAATAATAAAAGAACTACAAGTTAAAGGAAAATTGGAATTGGGGATATATTTCAAATGAGAGGGAACTTTTTATAAAAGATAAAATAAAAAATCCTAAAGGATTTTTGACTTGGACTAGATGATATTTTACCTAACCCTTGTCATCACATTCTCTCACTTAAAAATCATATTTCTTACTTGTCTATGCTTGCTTATGTTCTTGCTAAACCACACAAAATTCATCACTATTTAAACTTGTCAGTGTTCATCACTTTGGACTTTGGTCAAAATATT
>JAREIK010001764.1:100628-129540 GCA_029783825.1 Sapria himalayana
TTAATGATAGCTATTATAATAATAATCAAAAATTAAATTAATAAACTATTATTAATAATATAAATATTAATTAATATATATTTACATGACACAAAATGATCAAAATCAAATCAAAATATATTACTAAATAATAATATTTAATTTTTTTAATTTTTTTAATTTTTTTAATTTTTTTTCTTTTTATAAGCTTATATTTTTTTTGATTAAAAATAAATTATTTAAATAATATTTCTTTCACTCGAAATTTATTTTGTAATTAATTTTTCTAAAAAATTAAACTATAAATAATTAAAATTAATATTTAAAATTATAATAAATAAATAAAAATGAGATTTATTATTTATTAAGTAGTATATAGCTGCTAAAAGGTTTATGTATTTACGGGTTTCAGGATTTATGATCTTACTGATTTAAGTAAGTAAGCATTTAATGATCTATAAGTTTTATTTATAAAATGAAATAAAAAAAATTTATTTATTTTTATTTTTTCATATTTTCAAAGGTTATAACCTTTGAAAATATAATAATTTTAAAATTTTTTTCAAAAGTAAATACAATAATTAGTTATAATAATCATTATATTTATATATCATATAAATTCAAAATAAACATTTTTATTGATAAATATTCTAATAATGATGAAAAAATAACTTAATAATCTATTATTAATAAGATAGATATCAATTAAAATATATTTATAAAACCTAAAATGATTCAGAAGCAAAGTAAAATATATTACTATATAATAATTTTTTGTTTTGAATTTTTTTTTCTTTTAAAAAGTTTATCTATATTAGTTTGATGAAAAATAATTTATATAAATTATATTTGTGTAACTCATAATTTATTTTATAATTAATATTTATAAAAAAATAAACAAATAAATATTTAAATTTTAATATTTAAAATTAGAATGAAAAAAAATGAGATTTATTCTTTATTATTTAGGATATATGGGTTTAATTTAAATTAGATCTTTCTCACTAATAATTTTTTTTTTCAATTAAAATTTTATAAAAATAAACTGATAAATAATTAAAATAAAAATTAAAATTATACTGAATAATTAAAATAATTTATTTTGTTCCTCTCTCAACTCTAGAATGATTGCCAATGCTCTAACCAAAATAATAGGAGCTTTTACTTTATCTCTATTATGTCTCATCATATTTGATGTTGAATCACTGAGCTATCAAAGGTAATTTGACTCATGTACGCTAACAGACTATACCAAAGTTGTACCCCTATGTGTTGAAATAGCTAGTTGTTGAGGATGATATTTATATTGATTGATGTAATTTCTTCTAAAATATCTCTCATGCACACACTCAAAACAATTTTTTTAAAATATAGTTCACCTCTAAAAAATAACCACCTTGTAGCCTATTAGAACAAACTAGCCCAGGGTGGTTTGAGCAGGGCAAGAAGTATGGGCTCTCTTTCAATCAAGAATCAAAAAAATTTATTTTATTGGCATGTCTAAGCCTTTTTTTTATATCCTCATGGATATGAAAAGTATCATTTCTTTCTTTTTATATTAAATGAGTTATGTATACAAGCTCACAATCCCCAAAAAGTTGTAAATGAATCATATTCAAATGTATAAAAGGTTTTAATCATTGCTCAAAATATTTGTTTTGCATATTGACACTTAAGGTAACAAATCAAAGGAAAAAGCCATAGTTATATTTCCAATCCCAAGAATTTTAGCTTAGAAAGTTATAAAGAGTAGTACTCGAGCTTTAACTATTTCTAGGGTCATGATTTTTGCTCTTGAGGAATGTCCAAAGTTACAATCATTCCTAGTGCAATGACTTTGCAATATAAAGATAAAATGCACAAGCTATGGTCATATCCAATACTGTGACCCAGTATTATAGTGTTTAAATATGTATTCATGATCATTCTTAGTGCCATAATAATATGTTCAACAGAGAGACACAAGTTATTGCATATTCTCATCGATATGATTTTGTGTTCTAGAGACAAAATATACAATCATGACCATTGCTAATGCTACAATAATCTAAAGCAAGAAAGAGACTGAATCCATAACTCACCCCTTGAGTCATGACTTTGTGTTACATATACAAAAATATATATCTATAACATTCCTAAAAATTGTGAATTCCAATTTAAATTTACCACTTAGTCATTTGATTATAAAAGTGCAAAACATGAGATTAAGGATTTAGGGGTTATGGATTAGGGTTATAGTTTATAGTTTAAGGTTTAAAATTTAAAGTTTAGGGTTTATGGTTTTTTTTTGTTTTTTTTTTAAAATACACACTTTATTTATAATTTAGGCACACAACTTACAAGAGACTAAAAAACTGACTAATTTAGGCCAGCCCACCAAATCCTTTGCACTTTACTGATTCTATGCATAAAATACATAAAAAAACATAATGATTCCAAGCATACGAATACAGCTAAAATCACCTGGCATTCTCGGACTTCAGAGTTGGAATTGAGTCATTATGTGCACTGCATTCTTTTCATTCGGATTTGTCCAAGCCTTTTGAGGAAACCTGAATGATGCACCATATTAAAACTATGCAAATATAAGATTGTGCATGTGTGTGACATGCAGCATCAAGCCTTTGCCTATGTCATTCCTATGCAATGGAATACATGTAAAACTGAATACCCATAAATCCACAAGTCCATATCTACGGCATTTTTTCAATTCATTCTCACCTCTGAATTCCACATTCTTTTGCTCCAATGATCCTCAAAAGAGTATCTCTTGGGTTAGAATGCGTCCTCCTCGAGCTCCAAGAAGTGGCTGTATGTTGCACCGACAAAATATCAAATAATATGCATGCATCGGTGTGCATGCATGATGAGGTCCATCTCATAGTCTAATTATCTATGCGTACAACCAAGCTAGAATACAAGTAAAATATCAAATTGCTATAAAGATGGGTCTTCTGCACCCGAGAGTGTAGCATCGCCTAATGTGTATTTATAAAATGCATTAGTGGGCCCCAATTAGAGATACTCATGGGTCCAGTTGCCCTCATTGCATGCTACATATAGAACAAACAAGATTGTGTGCGTGAGTATGTCATGATCCATCTCTACAAGTAAATGGTGCATACAAAGTCCAAAATACACATAAGACTACAAACATAAACTACAAGTTTGAATCATTCGGTCCCGTGTGGCTAGTCTGGACTCCATTGCTTACTTGCCGTGTAATTATTAATATTATTATAACTAAATATCGTATTCACATTTCAAAAAATTATAAATATTATTATATTTTCAAAGGTTATTACCTATGAAAATGATAACAAATTAAAAAAAATTTTTTTGTTATTTTATTTTTTTATATAAAACCTATAAACCACTAAATGCCTAAAAACATAAATTGCAAACTCCTAAACGATAAAACCTTTAAATACTTAAACTATTAAATAGGTGTACATTAATAAAAAATCATAAATCTCAATTTAATTTTTATTAAGTATAATTTTAAATTTTTATTTGAATTATTTATCAGTTTTTTTATAGAAATATTAATTACAAAATAAATTATTAGTGAGATAGATCTAATTTAAATAATTTATTTTTCATCAAAAAAAAATATATATCCTTATTAAAAGAGGCAAAATTTTAAAAACAAAAATTTATAATTTAGTAATACATTTTATTTTTATTATGAATCATTTTAGATTTTGCAATTTTATTTTGATTTATATCATTCTTATTAATAATAGTTTATTGATTTTTTATTGATCATTATTATTATATCTATTAATAAAATTATTTATATTGAGTTTACATTATATATAATTATTAAGATTATTATTACTGAATATTATATTCACATTTAAAAAAAATTTAAAATTATTATAATTTCAAATGTTATAACCTTCAAAAATTTAAAAAAATCAAAAAATTAATTTTTTTTATTTCTTTAAATAAAAACTATAAATCACTAAAGGCCTAAACTTTTAAATCACTAAACCCCATAACACCTAAATACTTAAACCATTAAACTGGTATATCCTGAATAATAAATAATAAATCTTTATTTTATTTGTATTCATTTTAATTATTTATTAGTTTATTTTTATAGAATTATAAATTAAAAATTAATTATGAGGAAGATAAATATAATTTAAATAATTTACTTTTAATAACAAAAAATATAAACTAATAAAAAGAAGCAAAACATCAAAGAAAGTATTATTTTGTAATATATTTTACTTTGATTTTGAATAAATTTACGTTTTGCAAATATATTTAAAATAATATCTATCATATTAATAATAGTTTATTAATTTATTTTTTCATCATTAATATTATATATTTCAATATAATTGTTTATATTGAATTTACATGATATATAATTATTAAGATTATCATAACTAAATATAGTATTCACATAAAAAAATTGAAAAATTATTATATGTTCAAAGTTTATAACCTTAAAAAATGAGAAAAAATAACAAAAATAATTTTTTTTATATCATTGTTTAAATAAAACTTATAAACCATTAAATGCCTAAATACATAAATCTCTAAACTCCTAAACCCTGAAGACCCTAAATAACTAAACCTTTAAACTCATAAACCTTAAATATAATTTAAATAATTTATCGAAATATTAATTACAAAATAAATTGAGTCACAAATATATTTTAAATAATATATTTTTCAACAAAAAAAATATAAACTTATAAAATGATGCAAAAACTTAAAAAAAATTATTATTTAGTAATAAATTTTACTTTGATTTTGAATCATTTTAGGTTTTTTAAATATATTTTAATTTTAATCTATCATATTAATAATAGTTTATTAATTTATTTTTTGATAATTGAAATAATATTATTAATAAAATTGTTTATATTAGTTTATATTATAGATAGTTATAATAATTATTATTACCAAATATTGTATTCACATTTTTAATAAATTTTAAAATTATTATATTTTCAAATGTTATGACATTTACAAATTTGAAAAAATATCAAAAATAAATTTTTTGTTATTTCATTGTTTAAATATAAGTTATAAACCATTAAATGTCTAAATACTTAAATCAATAACTTTTAAATCGTGAAAACCCTAAATAGATAAATTTTTTAAACAGGTATATCCTAAATAATAAATAATAAATCTCATTTTTATTTTTTTCATTATAATTTTAAATATTCATTTTATATATTTATTTGTTTATTTTTATATAAATATTAAATACAAAATAAATTATAAGTTAGACAAATATAATTTATATATATTATTTTTCAACAAAAAAATATAGATAAACTTATTAAAAGAAGAAAAAAATAAAAAACAAAAGATTATTATATAGTAATATATTTTACTTTGTTTCTGAATCATTTTAAGTTTTGTAATTATATTTTAATTGATATCTAACTTATTAATAATAGATTATTAATTTATTTTTTGATCATTATTAGAATATTTATCAATAAAAATATTTTTATGATATATAGATTTAATAATTATTATAACTAAATATTGTATTCACTTTTGAAAAAAAATTTAAAATTATTATATTTTCAAAGATTATAACCTTTGAACATGTGAAAAAACAAAAAAAAATATATTTTTTTATTATTTCATTGTTTAAATAAAACCTATAAATAACTAAATGCCTAAACACTTAAATCACTAAACTACAAAATCTCGATACTCCTATATAGATAATTGTTTAAACGGGCATACCCTAAATAATAATTAATAAATCTCATTTTTATTTTGTTTTCATTATAATTTAAAAAAATCATTTTGATTCTTTAGTTATATATATATATATATATATTATAAAATAAATTATGAGTTAAAAATATAATTTATAAAAATTATTTTTCATCAAAAAATAGACAAGCTTATAAAAAGAATAAATATTTAAAAACAAATAATATTTATTAAGTAATATATTTTGCTTAGCTTTTGAATCTTTTTAGGTTTTTATATTATATTTTAAGTAATATCAATCTTATTCATAATAGATTTTTAATTTATTTTTTGATAATTATTAGAATATCTATCAATAAAATTATTTATATTGAATTTATATGATATATAATTATTATGATTATGATAAATAAATATTTTATTCACTTATGAAAAAAATTAAAAAATTATTATATTTTCAAAGGTTTTAATCTTAAAAAATGAGAAAGAATACAAAAAATAAATTTTTTGTTATTCTTTCTAAAAAAAACCTATACCACCACTAAATGTTTACTTACTTAAATCAATAGCTCATAAAACCCCAAATCCCTAAATACATAAACCTTATAACAGCTATGTACTACTTAATAAATAATAAATCTCATTTTTATTTCTATTTATTATAATTTTAAATATTCATTTTAATTATTTATATTTTAATTTTTAGAAAAATTAATTACAAAATAAATTTCGAGTGAGACAGTTATTATTTACATAATTTATTTTTAATCATAAAAAAAATATAAGCTTATAAAAAGATGGAAAAATTTAAAAATTAAATATTATTTTTTAGTAATATATTTTTATTTGATTTTGAATCATTTTGTGTTATGTAAATATATTTTAATTAATATTTATATAATTAATAATAGTTTATTAATTTAATTTTTGATCATTATTATAATATCTATCATTAAAAATTATTTATATTGAATTTATATGATATATAATTAATAATATTAATATAATTATACATGGCATTCACATTCCAAAAGATTTTAAAAATTATTTTATTTTTAAAGGTTATATCCTTGAAAATCTAAATAAAATCAAAAAAAAAAATTTTATTTTTATTATATAAATAAAACCTTTATACCACTAAATGCCTAAAAACATAAATTGCTAAACTCCTAAACATCAAAACCCCTAAACAATTGATCCATTAAATCGGTATACCATATATAATTATTGGGCAATTGTGCTTCCACGGTAGTGAGATTGAGATACAGAAATACAGAAACAATAGAAAACAAGCAATATATATATATATACTAATTCAGCAACCATCCATGATAGAATCAAAAAATGTGAAATAAATACCAAAAATAACTTGGTTCGCTAGTCGCTCAGTACTACTAGCTAAATCCACCAGAAAATGCTTATGCGTTATAGATTAAAGCAACATAAATATCTTATAGTATGAAGCACATAGAATAGGCATGATAAATCGCACAGAGAGAATAGAGAGAGACGATGAACACTTCCACTGGTCCAAAAACAGCCACCCGAAAATAAATTACAAAACATTTTATATTAAAATTTATCTCGGTTCATTTAACCGGAGCGGGTCGGATCATGAGATGGGTCAGGCTCTATTTCAATTTCGGCTCGCTCTCCGGTCAGCAAGATCTCCGTTATTAGCTACTGCTGCATCCCCAGCCTCTTAATATTTCCTTTCCTGCACCTACATGAAAAAAAAATGAAAAAATATTTGGTTATACAAAGAGATTATCAAAAAATAAATTACATATACAGCAATAATAAATCTTAAATCTCATTTTAATTTGTATTCATTATAATTTTAAATATTTTATTTTTTATATAAATATTAATTACAAAATAAATAATTAGTCATCCAAATATAATATTAATAATTTACTTTTAATAAAAAAAAATATAATCTTATAAAAAGAAGAAAAATTTAAAAACAAAAAATTATTATTTAGTAATAAATTTTAAATTGATTTTGAATCATTTAAGTTTTGTAATTATATTTTAATTTATATCTATCATATTAATAATAGTTTATTAATTTATTATTTGATAATTGATATCATATGTATCAAAAAAATTATTTATAATTAGTTTATATTATATATAATTATAATGATTATTATTACTAAATATTTTATTCACATTTTAAAAAAATTTTGAGATTATTATATTTTCAAATGTTATAACCTTTGAAAATGTGAAAAAATAACAAAAATAATTTTTTTTTGTTATTTCATTGTTTAAATATATCCTATAAACCACTAAATATATAAAAACTTAAATCAATAACTCCTAAATCTCGAAAACCCTAAATATATCCTATAACCCTTAATATATCACTTTAAACTGGTATACCCTAAATAATAAATCTGAATATTATTTTTTTGATTATAATTTAAAATATTCATCTTAATTATTTATTCGTTTATTTTTATATAATTTTTAATTGCAGAATAAATTGAGTTAGACAAATATAATTTATATAATTATTTTTCATCAAAAAAATATAGATAAACTTTTTAAAAGAAAAAAAATTCAAAAAAAAAATATTATATAATAATATATTTTTCTTTATTTCTGAATCATTTTAGGTTTTGTAATTATATTTAAATTGATATCTATCTTATTAATAATAGATTATTAATTTATTCTTTGATCATTATTAGAATAATCACCAATAAAAATATTAATATTGAATTTATATGATATATAAATATAATGATTTTTATAACGAAATATAGTATTCACTTTTGAAAAAAAATTAAAAATTATTATATTTTCAAAGGTTACCTTTGAAAATATCAAAAAATAAAAAAAATTAATTTTTTGATATTTTTTTTAAATAACACCTATAAACCACTAAATGCATACACAGTTAAATCAGTAAACTTTTAAACCCCGTAATGCCAAAATAGATAAACCATTATACCACTATATACTACTTAATTATTAATAAATCTAATTTTTAATTCTATTTATTATATTTTTAAATATTCATTTTAATTATTTATTAGTATATTTTTATAGAAATATTTATTAAAAAATAAATTATGAGTGCAAAAAATATAATTTAAAAAATATATATGCTTATAAAAGAAGTAAAAATTTAAAAATTAAAAATTATTATCCAGTAATATATTTTTTTTTAATTTTGAATCAGTTTGGATTTTGTAAATATTTTTTAATTAATATTTATCTTTTTATTAATAGTTTATTAATTTAATTTTTGATCATTATTATATTATCTATCAATAAAATTGTTTATATTGAATTTATATGATATATAATTATTAAAATTATTATAACTAAATATTGTATTCACATTTCAAAAAATTGTAAATATTATTATATTTTCAAAGGTTATAACCTATGAAAAAGATAACAAATTATATAAATTTTTTGTTATTTTATTTTCTAAATAAAACCAATAAACCACTAAAAGCCTAAAAACATAAATCACTAAACTCCTAAATGACAAAACCTCTAAATACTTATTCCATTAAACTGGTATAGATTAATAATAAATCATAAATCTCATTTTTATTTTTATTCAGTATAATTTTAAATTTTTAGTTTAATTATTTATCAGTTTATTTTTATAGAAATATTAATTACAAAATAAATTATTAGTGAGCCATATCTAATTTAAATTAAAATAGTATTCCTAAAATAATAAATAATAAATCTCATTTTTTTTCTTTATAATTTTAAATATTCATTTTAATTATTTATTTATTTATTTATAAATATTAATTACAAAATAAATTGAGCTAGACAAAAATAATTTATATAAATTATTTTTCATCAAAAAATTATAGATAAACTTTTTAAAAGAAAAAAAATTTTCAAAACAAAAAATTATTATATTTTTAAAGGTTATCATCTTTGAAAATGAGATAAAATCACAAAAATAAATTTTTTTTAATTGTTTATATAAAACCTATAAACAACTAAATGCCTAAACGCTTAAATCATTAAACTCCTAAACCCCAAAACCCTTAATTACTTAAACATTTAAACAATCTTTAAAGGTTTAAGTATTTATAAATAATATATAAATATCTATCAATATTTAATAGTTTATTAATTTATTTTTTGATCATTATCATATTAATATTTATATTTAGTTTATTAATATCTATCAATAAATTTGTTTATTTTTAATTTACATAATATATAATTATTAAGTTTATTATAACTAAATATTATAATCACATTTGAAAAAAAATTAAAAATTATTATATTTAAAAAGATTATAACCTTTAAAATTGATAAAAAATTTGAAAAATAATTTTTTTTTATTTCATTATTTAAATAAAACATATAAACTACTAAATGCCTAAACACTTAAATCACTTAACTCCTAAACTCCTAAATACTTAAACCATTAAACTGGTATACTCTAAATAATTAATGATAAATCTCATTTTTATTTGTATTCATTATAATTTTAATATTCATTTTAATTATTTATTAGTTTATTTTTACAGAAATATTAATTGCAAAATAAAATTATGAATGAGACAAATATAATTTAAATAATTTATCTTCATCAAAAAAATTTATAAGCTTATAAAAATAATCAAAATTTTAAAAATAAAAAATTTTTATTTAGTAATATATTTTACTTTGATTTTGAATCGTTTTAGGTTTTGCAAATATATTTTAATTAATATCTATCTTATTAATAATAATTTATTAAACTATTTTATGATCAGTATTATAATATCGATCAATAAATTTATTTATATTGATTTAATTTTTATGATCATTATAATTAAATATTGTATTATCATTTGAAAAAAAATTAAAAATTATAATATTTTCAATGGTTATAACCTTGAAAATGAGAAAAAATCATAAAAATAATTTTTTTGTCTTTTAATTATTTAAATAAAACCTATAAACCACAAAATACCTAAATACTTAAATTACTAAACTCCTAAACCCTGATACTACTGAACCACACACACATAGCAATGGACCACAGTACACACGTGCACATATTCTTGTCCATTTTGGTGTAGCATTTAGAGGGGCCAACAAGTCCTGGAAGTAGCCAGAAGTATGGGCCACTAGCTTATAGAGGGCCCCACTAGCAATCCGGGATGATAACATTCAAACAACTGACGAGACCGGGCAAAGTGGTCAGGAGTAAACACATTAGTAGCTAGGAGTGGGTCCCACTAGCCCTATCATGTAGCATAGAGGGCGACCCAACCGTCGCCCAACAAGAGTAGCGGGTAATCCATGATTAATTGGAGAGTCAGCAAAATCCGAAGGATCACCAAGCAGGAACAGTAAGCAATGGAGTCCAGACCAGCCACACGGGAGCGAAAGATTCAAACTTGTAGTTTATGTTTGTAGTCTTATTTGTGTTTTGGACTTTGTATGCACCATGTACTTGCAGAGATGGATCATGACATAGTCACACACACAATCTTGTCTGTTCTCTATGTAGCATGCAATGAGGGCAACTGGACCCATGAGTATCTCTAAGTGGGGCCCACTAATGAATTTTGTAAATACACATTAGGCGATGCTACACTCCCGGGAGCAGAAGACCCATCTTTATAGCATTTTGTAATTTTACTTGTATTCTAGCTTGGTTGTACGCGTAGATAATCAGACTATGAGATGGACCTCATCACACATGCACACCAATGCATGCATATTTTTTGATATTTTGTCGGTGCAACATACAGCCACTTCTTGGAGCTTGAGGAGGAAGCATTCTAACCCAAGAGATACTTTTTTGAGGATCATTGGAGCAAAAGAATGTGGAATTCAGAGGTGAGAATGAATTGACAAAGTGCCGTAGATATGGACTTATGGATTTATGGGTATTCAGTTTTACATGTATTCTATTGCATAGCAATTACATAGGCAAATGCTTGATGCTGCATGTCACACACATGCACAATCTTATATTTACATTGTTTTAATATGGTGCATCATTCAGGTTCCTCCCAAAGGCTTTGACAAATCCAAATGGAAAGGATGCAATGCGCATAATGACTCAATGCCGACTCTAAAGTCCGGGAATGTCAGGTGATTTTAGTTGTATTCGTACGCTTGGAATTATTAGGCATTATGTTTTTTTATGTATTTTATGCATAGAATCATTAAGGTGCATAGGATTTGGTGGGCTTGCCTAAATTAGTCAGCTTTTTAGTATCTTGTAAGTTGTGTGCCTAAATGATAAATAAAGTGTGTAACTTCCAAAAAAACCATAAACCCTAAACTTTAAATCCTAAACCTTAAACCATAAACTATAACCCTAATCCATAACCCCTAAATCCTTAATCTCATGTTTTGCACTTTTATAATCAAATGACTAAGTGTTAAATTTAAATTGAAATTCACAACTTTTAGGATTGTGACAGATTTATCTTTTTGTATATGTAACACAAAGTCACGACTCAAGGGGTGAGTAATGAATACAGTCACTTTCTTGTTTTAGATTATCGTAGCATTAGCAATGGTCATGATTGTA
The DNA here is from genome assembly GCA_029783825.1 of Sapria himalayana. Lineage (NCBI taxonomy): Eukaryota > Viridiplantae > Streptophyta > Magnoliopsida > Malpighiales > Rafflesiaceae > Sapria > Sapria himalayana. The sequence continues at coordinate 112,837 of JAREIK010001764.1, forward strand.
TATTTTATCTCTAGAACACAAAATCATATAGATGAGAATATGCCATAACTTGTCTCTCTGTTGAACATATTGTTATGGTACTAAGAATGATCATGAATACATATTTAATCACTATAATACTGGGTCACAGTATTGGATATGACCATAGCTTGTGCATTTTATCTTTATATTGCAAAGTCATTGCACTAGGAATGATTGTAACTTTGGACATTCCTCAAGAGCAAAAGTCATGACCCTATAAATAGTTAAAGCTCGAGTACTACTCTTTATAACTTTCTATAGCTAAATTTTTGGGATTGGAAATATCACTATTGCTTTTTCCTTTGATTTGTGACCTCAAGTGTCAATATGCAATACTAATATTTTGAGCAATGATTAAAAGCTTTTGTACATTTGAATACGATTCATTTACACCTTTTTGGGTATTGTGAGCTTGCATACATAACTCATTTAATATAAAAAAAAGAAATGATACTTTTCGTATCCATGAGGATATAAAAAAGAGGCTTAGACATGCCAATAAAATAATTTTCTTGATTCTTGATTGAAAGAGAGCCCATACTTCTTGCCCTACTCAAACAGCCGTGGGGCTAGTTTGTTCTAATAGGCTACAAGGTGGTTATTTTTTTAGAGGTGAACTATGTTTTAAAAAAATTGCCTTGAGTGTGTGCATGAGAGATATTTTAGAAGAAATTACAATAATCAATATAAATGGCATCCTCAGCAACTAGCTATTTCAACACATAGGGATACAACTTTGGTTTAGTCTGTAAGCGTACATGAGTCAAATTATACTAAAATATGATGAGACATAATAGAGATAAAGTAAAAGCTCCTATTATTTAGGTTAGAGCTTTAGCAATCATTCTAGAGTTGAGAGAGGAACAAAATAAATTTTTCTAATTATTTAGTATAATTTTAATTTCAATTTTAATTATTTATTAGTTTATTTTTACTGAAATATTAATTACAAAATAAATTATTAGTGAGACTGATATAATTTAAATTAAACTGGTATACCCTAAATAAAAAACAATAAATCTCATTTTTTTCATTATAATTTTAAATATTCATTTTAATAATTTATTTGTTTATTTTTATATAAATATTAATTACAAAATAAATCATGAGTTAGACAATTATAATTTATATAAATTATTTTTCATCAAAAAAAATATAAATAAGCTTATTAAAAGAAAAAAAATTAAAAACAAAAAATTATTATATAATAATATAATATGCTATGCTTTTGAATTATTATTGATTTTGTAATTATATTTTAATTGATATTTATCTTATTAATAATAGATATTAATTTATTTTTTGATCATTATTAGAATATTTATCAATAATATTATTTATATTGAATTTATATGATATATAAATATAATGAGTATTATAACTAAATATTGATTCACATTTGAAAAAAAATTAAAAATTATTATATTTTCAAAGGTTAGACCTTTGAAAATATAAAAAAATAATAAAAATAAATATTTTGTTATTTTGATTTTTAAATAAAACCTATAAACCACTAAATGCATACAGAGTTAAATCAGTAAAGTCCTAAAGCCCGTAATGCCTAAATACATAAACCATTAAACTGTTATATACTACTTAGTAATTAAGAAATCTAATTTTATTTCAATTTATTATAATTTTAAATATTCATTATAATTATTTATTAGTTTATTTTTATATAAATTTTTATTTCAAAATAAATTATAAGTTCAACAAATATAATTTAAATAATTTAATTTTAATAAAAAAAAATATACGCTTATAAAAGAAGTAAAAATTTAAAGATTAAAAATTATTATCCAATAATATTTTTTACTTTAATTTTGAATCAATTTGGGTTTTGTAAATATTTTTTAATTAATATCTATCTTATTTTTAATTGTTTATTAATTTAATTTTTGATCATTATTATAATATCTATCAATAAAATTGTTTATATTGAATTCATATGATATATAATTATTAAAATAATTATAACTAAATATTTTATTCACATTTCAAAAAATTTACATTTTATTATATTTTCAAAGTTTATAACCTTCAAAAATTAGAAATAAAAAAAAATAAATTTTTTGTTATATCATTGTTTAAATAAAACTTATAGACCACTAAATGCCTAAACACTTAAATCTATAAACTCCTAAACACAAAAGCCCCTAAATACTTAAAACTTTAAACTCGTAAACCTTAAATATAATTTAAATAATTTATTTTTATCAAAAAAAAACAAGCTTATAAAAAGAAGAAAAAACTAAAAAACAAAAATTATTATTTGGTAATAAATTTTACTTTGATTTTGAATAATTTTAAGTTCTGCTATTATATTTTAATTTATATCTATCATATTAATAATAGTTTATTAATTTATTTTTTGATAATTGATATAATATTATCAATAAAATTGTTTTTATTTAGTTTATATTATATATAGTTATAATAATTATTATTACTAAATATTGTATTCACATTTTTAAAAAATTTTTAAATTATTATATTTTCAAATGTTATGACATTTGAAAATTTGAAAAAATATCAAAAATAAATTTTTTGTTATTCATTGTTTAAATAAAAGCTATAAACCATTAAATGCCTAAATACTTAAATCAATAAATTCTAAATCTCGAAAACCCTAACTATATAAAATTTTTAAACAGGTATATCCTTAATAATAAATAATAAATATCAATTTTATTTTTTTCATTATAATTTTAAATATTCATTTTAATTATTTATTTGTTTATTTTTATATAAATATTAATTACAAAATAAATTATAAGTTAGACAAAAATAATTTATATAATTTTTTTTTCAACAAAAAAATATAGATAAACTTATTAAAAGTAGAAAAAAATTAAAAACAAAAAATTATTATATAGTAATATATTTTACTTTGATTCTAAATCATTTTAGGTTTTGAAATTATTTTTTAATTGATATCTAACTTATTAATAATAGATAATTAATTTATTTTTTGATCATTATTAGAATATTTATCAATAAAAATATTTAAATTTAATTTATATTATATATTGATTTAATAATTATTATAACTAAATATTCTATTCACTTTTGAAAAAAATTTTAAAATTATTATATTTTCAAAGATTATAACCTTTGTACATGTGAAAAAACAAAAATATATATATATTTTTTTATTATTTCATTGTTTAAATAAAACCTATAAATCACTAAATTCCTAAACACTTAAATCACTAAACTACAAAATCCCGATACCCCTATATAGATAATCCTTTAAACGGGTATACCCTAAATAATAATTAATAAATCTCATTTTTATTTATTTTCATTATAATTTAAAAAATTAATTTTGATTGTTTTGTTTTTTATTTATATATATTTATTAATTATAAAATAAATTATAAGTTAAAAATATAATTTATAAAAATTATTTTTCATCAAAAAATAGATTAGCTTATAAAAAGAATAAAAATGTAAAAACAAATAATAATTATTAAGTAATATATTTTGCTTTGCTTTTGAATCAATTTAGGTTTTGATATTATATTTTAAGTAATATTAATCTTATTCATAAAGATTTTTAATTTATTTTTTGATAATTATTAGAATATCTATCAATAAAATTGTTTATAATGAATTTATATGATATATAATTATTATGATTATTATAAATAAATATTTATTCACTTTTGACAATAATTTAAAAATAATTTTATTTTCAAATGTTATAACCTTTGAAAATATCAAAAAATAATAAAAATAAATTTTTTTTATTTTTTTTCTTAAATAAAACTTATAAACCACTAAATGCATGCACAGTTAAATCAGTAAACTCCTAAACCCCGTAATGCCTAAATACATAAATCATTAAACTGCTATTTACTACTTAATAATTAATAAATCTAATTTTTATTTCTATTTATTATAATTTTAAATATTCATTTTAATTATTTAAGAGGTTATTTTTATAGAAATATTTATTACAAAATAAAGTATGAGTGTGACAAATATATTTTAATTAATTTATTTTTAATAAAAAAAAATATACGCTTATAAAAGAAGTGGAAATTTAAAAATTTAAAAATTTAAAATTATTATCTAGTAATATATTTAACTTTAATTTTGAATCACATTGGGTTTTGTAAATATTTTTTAATTTATATCTATCTTTTTATTAATAGTTTATTAATTTAATTTTTTATCATTATTATAGTATCTATCAATAAAATTGTTTATATTGAATTTATATGATATATAATTATTAATAATATTAAAACTAAATATTGTATTCACATTTCAAAAAATTATAAATATTATTATATTTTCAAAGGTTATAACCTATTAAAATGATAACAAATTATAGAATTTTTTTTTTGATATTATATTTTTTTATATAAAACCTATAAACCACTAAAAGCCTAAAAACATAAATCGCTAAACTTTTAATGACAAAACCTCTAAATACTTAAACTATTAAACTGGTATACATTAATAATAAATCTTAAATCTCATTTTAATTTTTATACAGTATAATTTTACATTTTAATTTTAATTATTTATAAGTTTATTTTTATAGAAATAGTAATTACAAAATAAATTATTTGTGAGACGGATCTAATTTAAATTAAACCCGTATCACTAAATAATAAATAATAAATCTCATTTTTTTTCATTATAATTTTAAATATTCATTTTAATTATTTATTTGTTTCTTTATATATAAATATTAATTACAAAATAAATTATGAGTTTGACAAATATAATTTATATAAATTATTTTTCTTTAAAAAATATAGATAAACTAATTAAAAGAAGAAAAAATTCAAAAACAAAAAATTATTATATTGTAATATATTTTTCTTTGCTTCTTAATCATTTTAAGTTTTATAATTATATTTTAATTAATATCTATATTATTATTAATGGATTATTAAATTACATTTTGATTATTATTAGAATATTTATCAATAAAATTATTTATATTGAATTTATATAATATATAAATATAATGATTAGTATAACTAAATATTTTATTCACATTTGAAAAAAATTGTAAAATTATAATATTTTCAAAGGTTATAACGTTTGAAAATATCAAAAAATAATAAAAATAAATTTTTTGTTATTTTATTTTTTAAATAAAACCTATAAACCACTCAATGCTAGGGGTGCTCATGGGATGGGATGGGGATTACAAATCTCCAATCCCTTCTCATAGTTCGGAGATTTTTTTTGAAGATTCAGACCCATCCCATAGGTTGAAAATATCAGGACGGGACGAGACGGAGATCAGGGATTTTGGGTAGGATAAAATGGTTCCGGGACAGAACGGAGTTCGGACATTTTTTTTCAATTTATTTTCTAAAAACCGGCCAAGTTAGTTTATGTCGAAACCTTTTGTTGTACCATTTATCATTCCTTAGTTATATATCTTTCCAACTCAAATTGGGCTAATTTTGTTTTGTCAAATAGGCTGAATACCACAAACAAGTTCCATTACCTTGTCAAAAGCTTTGATGTGCAGAATAGGATAGAAATGTTAAATAGAACGGGACCGAGTTGTGTGCTTAATTTGGTTCTTTGTTTTTTCACAAGTTGGCTTTGTTCAGCTGAGTGAAAGTTAACCATAATAGCAATACTATATTTTTTAAACAATTACTAAAAATATTAAGGAATAGCTAAAGATGACCACAAACATTGGTAGCATCAATTACTACTTAAGTAATTGCTAAAATCAGACAGCTTAATATAACAAAAAAATACAACTAATAACAACCATGATAATAAGCATTTCAAAGGTCCGTCCCGGAACAACAACGAAAATCCAAACCCAATTAATTATCTCTTCTACAACTCCTCCCTTTTCTTCCTCCACTTTAGAAGGACAACCAAAGATGAAAATGTGTTAATCATGTAGACATAAATTTCTAAGATAAAAGAGTAATAAAAAAACATAATATTACTTTTTAAAATTTAATACACTCATTCCAAATTTAGTTGGCCAACTATAGTTGGAAGAATATTTGGATCTTGTGACCCCTCTGAAAATTATAATTGAACCATATTTTTATTAAATTGAATGAATAAAATAAGTAAAAGTGAAATTAAAATTTACAAGATTTGTATACTAACCTGATTCATTATCATCAAGGTCTTGAACTAATTCTTCAATTCCAATTGGTTTGTTTGAGCTTCTCTACCAATCTTGTAGACATATAAGAACTTCAGCTGTAATAGGTGTTAAAGAACTCCTATTTTTATCTAAGTTTCTCCCCTAGTGCTAAATATAGATTCGTAGGCCACAATAACTGCTTGGATAGAAAATACATCTCTTGCTACATTTGCCAAAGAAGGATACCTAACCTCATTTACTATCCACCAGTTTAGAAGATCAAAATTAATTCTATTTTTTTCAAGTTTGTCCTCCAAGTACCTATCCAACTCTTCCAAAGCTGCAACTTCTTGTTCTTTCTCCAATTCAACAAAAAAATCATCAACATAAGTATCACTACCATCAAAGAAATCATCATTTTTCTTCCACACATTAGAAGAGAAATCATCATCTTTTGATTTATCTTCATTTAAATCTTTATGATCATCCATAATCTCATTTAAAGCATTTATAACCTTTTTCACCAAATTTTAGCCAATTCCTCTCCATAATGCAAAGTGTACTTAACCTTGAGATATTTGAGCTTATATCTAGGATCCAACACTACTGCTACAAAAGCATAATATTTGTTGACTAAAAGAACCCCAATATTTGTTGAATTTATGCCTCATTTTCATACTCATTTTAGACACCATTGTATCTCTACTATTTTCACAAAGCTCAATTTTTTTCATAATTTGAATAATCTGAAGTAAATAAACACTATAGGTAGAATATTATGAGCCAGAAAATTCACAAGTTACCTTATAAAAAGTTTTCAAGAAACGAGCTAAAATTTTAGCGTTTGTTATGTCTCTCTCAGTTGGAATGTTTGAACAAACTCCTTCAAAAACCTTTTGTCTTTGTCATCCAACTTATCACATTCTTTTTGATATTTTATATCAGTTTGTAGCATCAAATAAGTTGAATTCCATCTTGTAGGACAATCTAATTGCAATTAAGATCCATCTCTCAAGTTTGCTTCTTCAACACAACTTAAACAAATCTAATCTTTTAGGACTACTCCTCACATATTTCACCACACCTCTAATTTTTTGAATAGCACCCTCAACTACTGCAATGCCATCTCTGACAATTAAGTTTAAGATATGAGCACAACATCTCATATGAAAATGCTCGCCTCTCAAAGGTACAATACTTTTCTTCACAAACCTTTTTTTCAATTGTTCAACTGCAACATCATTATTTGATGCATTGTCAACAATAATGCACATCAACTTTCTCAAACCCCATTCTTTCATGCAAAACTCAATAGCATTTCTAATATTAACTCCAGAATGACTTTTAATTACACAAATGTTTAAAAGCCTTTTATGCATATTCCATTGAGAATCACTGAAATGAATAGTCAAACATATAAAAGACAAATTTTGAATGCTAGTCCAAGTGTCGATAGTCAATGAAACTCTACAACAATAGGATGATATGCTATCAAATAATTTCTTATTTTCCTTCACAAACAAAGAAAAACAATCCCTCAACACAGAGTGCCTAGATGGAATTTTAAATTGAGGCACACAAACTTCACAAAACTACTTAAACTCATCCCTCTCAATAAAACAAAAAGGCAATTCATCTTTTATTATCATTTTCACCAAAGCCTCCCTAACTAGTTGTTGATCAAATTACCAACAAGTTAATTTTTTATCCTCTGGACTAGTACCTTTAGTGAAACTCAACAAAGATTGTGACTTGTCTTTACCTTTGTGAACTTCTATTAATTCTTTTTTGTGTGGAAATTTCCTAGAAGTCTCTCTCAAGTATTTCCATAAACCCGAAGTACCTTAATTATTTTTGCCAAATATTCTTTCCTACACCATATACAAGCAGCCCTACCAGTTTCATTTCCCTCTGAATCAACTTATATCTCATAAGTTTCCCAAATGGCAGACTTATACTTTTTATGAGCTTGAGGTTCAAATGAACATAGACTTTCTTTTACTATTGGAATTGAAGAACCTGCCATAATAATAGGTGGGTTTGTGAAAGGATGATGATTGGTTTTATTAGTACTTTGATCATTTGAGATGTGATCATCTTCAATTTATTGTATTTTTCATTTACCACTGTATTTTGCCATTTGCATTGCCATTAATTAATATGATATGTTAAGCATAAATACATATAAATATTTCAAACAAGCAAGCTCTACAAAATTGACTGTAACACATTCGGCCGACTCATTCGGCCCAACCACAAAACCACAACCAATACTCAACAAAACTGACTAAGACACATAATAATAATAATAATTAATCAGTCAATTCTCATCAAAAAAATAAACCAAAAGGCTGGTGGCATCTGAGACACGGTGGAGGCAACCAGAAATGCGACGGACAAGGGCTGGACCTAACTGAACACGGCTGAAATGGCATGAGCTGGCCTGGAACTCGTCTGAACAGCAATAGGTGCATCGGAATTGGATGGACAGTAGCAGAATTTGTGCCATCTTCATGTTATATATATATTCCTGGTTTTAGTATCGGTTTTTTAGGATGAGATGGTTCTCGGGATGGATATTGCTTAAGATCCAAAACCATCCCAAAAGAAAAAATACGTTACAGAACGGGACGGGAAAAGTCAAAGTCAACGGATTTTTCTCAGTCCCGATTCTTTCGGGATAGGACTTCGGGCTGGGTCGCGAATCTCCGAGTCTCGTGATTAGCCCTACTAAATGCATATAAAGTTAAATCAGTAAACTCCTAAACCCCGTAATGCCTAAATACATAAACCATTAAACCACTAAATACTATTTAATAATTAATAAATCTATTTTTTATTTCTATTTATTATATTTTTAAATATTCATTTTAATTATTAATTAGTGTATTTATTTAGAAATATTTATTACAAAATAAATTATGAGTGCGACAAATATAATTTAAATAATATATTATTTATCTAATAAAAATATACGCTTATAAAAGAAGTATAAATTTAAAAATTAAAAATTATTATCAAGTAATATAAGTTACTTTAATTTTGAATCAATTTGGGTTTTGAAAATATTTTTTAATAAATATCTATCTTAATATTAATAGTTTATAAATTTAAATTTTGATTATTATTATAATATCTATCAATAAAATTATTTATATTGAATTTATATGATATATAATTATTAATATTATTATAACAAAATATTGTATTAAAATTTCAAAAAATTTTAAATATTATTATATTTTTGAATGTTATAACCTATGAAAATGATAAAAATTATAGAAATTTTTTTTGTTAATTTATTTTTTTAAATAAAACCAATAAACCACTAAAAGCCTAAAAACATAAATCGCTAAACTCCTAATGACAAAACCATTAAATACTTAAATAATTAAACTGGTATACATTAATAAAAATTATAAATCTCATTTTAATTTTTATTCAGTATAATTTTAAATTTTTATGTTAATTATTTAACAGTTTATTTTTTTTAGAAATATTAATTACAAAATAAATTATTAGTGAGACAGATATATTTTGAATTAAACAATATACCCTAAATAATAAAGAATAAATATCATTTTTTTATTATAATTTTAAATATTCATTTTAATATTTATTAGTTTATTTTTATATAAATAATAATAACAAAATAAATTAAAGTTACACAAAAATAATTTATATAAATTATTCTTCATCAAAAAAATATAGATAAACTTTTTAAAAGAAAAAAAAATTTGAAAACAAAAAATTATTATAAAGTAATATATTTTGATTTGCTTCTGAATCTTTTTATGTTTTTTAATCATATTTTAATTGATATCTATCTTATTAATTATAGATTATTAATTTATTTTTTGATCATTATTAGATTATTTTTCAATAAAAATGTTTATATTGAATTTATATGATATATAAATATAATAATAAAATCGAGATTTATGTTTTTAGGGATTTAGTATTTTATAGGTTTTATTTAAACGATAAAATAACAAAAAAAAATTTGTAATATTTTCTCATTTTCAGAGGTTATAACATATGAAAATATAATAAAATTTATGATTTTCTGAACTGTGAATACAATATTTAGTTATAATAATATTATTAATTATATATAATATAAATTCAATATAAATAATTTTATTGATAGATATTATAATAATGATCAAAATTTAAATTAATAAACTATTAAGAAAAAGATACATATTAATTAAAAAATATTTACAAAACCCAAATTGATTCAAAATTAAAGTAAAATATATTACTAGATAATAAGCACACAACTAGTGACAAAAAAAAGAACCAAATTAAGCACACAACTCGGTCCCGTTCTATTTAACATTTCTATCCTTATCTACACATCAAAGCTTTTGACAAGGTAATGGAACTCATTTGTGGTATTCAGCCTATTTGACAAAACAAAATTGGCCCAATTGAGTTTGAAAGATACATAACTAATGAATGATAAATGGTAACAACAAAATGTTTCGACATGAACTAACTTGGCAGGTTTGAAGAAAATAAATTGAAAAAAATGTCCGAACTCCGTTCCGACCCGGAACCATTTTACACTACCCAAAATCCCCGATCTCTGTCCCGTCCCATCCCGATATTTTCAACATATGGGATGGGTCTGGATCTTCAAAAAAAAAATCTCCGAACTGTGGGAAGGGACTGGAGATTTGAAATCCCAATATCGTCCCCTCCCATGAGCACCCCTAGCATTGAGTGGTCTATAGGTTTTATTTAAAAAATAAAATAACAAAAAATTTATTTTTATTATTTTTTGATATTTTCAAATGTTATAACCTTTTAAATTATAATAATTTTTAAATTTTTTTCAAATGTGAATACAATATTTAGGTATACTAATCATTATATTTTTATATCATATAAATTCAATATAAACAATTTTATTGATAAATATTCTAATAATAATCAAAAAATAAATTCATAATCCATTAATAATAAGATAGATATTAATTAAAATATAATTACAAAACTTAAAATGATTCAGAAGGAAAGAAAAATATATTACTATATAATAATTTTTTGTTTTTGAATTTTTTCTTCTTTTAATAAGTTAATCTATATTTTTTTAATGATAAATAATTTATATAAATTATATTTGGCTAACTCATAATTTATTTTGTAATTAATATTTATATATAAATAAACAAATAAATAATTAAAATGAATATTTAAAATTATAATAAAAAAAATGAGATTTATTATTTATTATTTAGGAATACCGGTTTAATTTAAATTAGATCCATCTCACTAATAATTTATTTTGTAATTAATATTTCTATAAAAATAAACTGATAAATAATTAAAATAAAAATTTAAAATTATATAGAATAAAAATTAAAATGAGATTTAAGATTTATTATTATTGTATACCAGTTTAATAGTAAGTATTTAGAGGTTTTGTTGTTAGAAGTTTAGCAATTTATGTTTTTAGGATTTTAGTGGTTTATAAGTTTAATATAAAAAAATAAAATAACAAAAATATTTTCTATAATTTGTTATCATTTTCATAGGTTATAACCTTTGAAAATATAATAATATTTACAATTTTTTGAGATGTGAATACAATATTTAGTTATAATAATATTAATAATTATATATCATATAAATTCAATATAAATAATTTTATTGATAGATAATATAATAAAGATCAAAAATTAAATTAATAAACTATTAATAAAAAGATAGATATTAATTAAAAAATATTTACAAAACCCAAATTGATTCAAAATTAAAGCAAAATATATTACTGGATAATAATTTTTAATTTTTAAATTTATACTTCTTTTATAACAGTATATTTTTTTTATTAAAAATAAATTTATTAAATTATATTTTCCCACTCATACTTTATTTTGTAATAAATATTTCTATAAAAATAAACTAATAAATAATTAAAATGAATATTTAAAATTATAATAAATATAAATAAAAATTAGATTTATTAATTATTAAGTTGTATATAGCAGTTTAATGGTTTATGTATTTAGGCATTACGGGGTTTAGGAGTTTGCTAATTTAACTGTGTATGCATTTAGTGGTTTATAGGTTTTATTTAAAAATAAAAATAAAAAAAATTATTTTTATTATTTTTTGATATTTTCAAAGGGTATAACCTTTGAAAATATAATATTTTTAAATTTTTTTTTAAAATTGAATAAATATTTATTTATAATAATCATATTGATTTTATATCATATAAATTCAATATAAACAATTTTATTGATAGATATTCTAATAATTATCAAAAAATAAATTAAAAATCTATAATGAATGTAGATTGATATTACTTAAAATATAATATTAAAACCTAAAATGATTCAAAAGCAAAACAAAATATATTACTTAATATTAATTATTTGTTTTTAAATTTTTATTCTTTTTATAATCTTATCTATTTTTTGTTGAAAAATAATTTTTATAAATTATATTTTTAACTCAATTTATTATATAATTAATATATATATATATAACTAAACAATCAAAATGAATTTTTTAAATTATAATAAAAACATATAAAAATGAGATTTATTAATTATTATTTAAGGTCAACCAGTCTAAATGAATATCTATATAGGGGTATCGGGATTTTATAGTTTAGTGATTTAAGTGTTTAGGTATTTAGTGGTTTATAGGTTTTATTTAAATAATGAAATAATAAAAAAATATTTTTTTTTGTTTTTTCACATGTTCAAAGGTTATAATATTTGAAAATATAATAATTATAAATTTTTTTCAAAAGCGAATACAATATTTAGTTATAATAATTATTAAATCTATATATTATATAAAATAAATATAAATATTTTTATTGATAAATATTCTAATAATGATAAAAAATAAATTACTAATTTATTATTAATAAGTTAGATATCAATTAAAATATAATTATAAAACTTAAAATGATTCAGAAACAAAGTAAAATATATTACTATATAATAATTTTTTGTTTTTAATTTTTTTCTTCTTTTAATAAGTTTATCTATATTTTTTTGTTGAAAAATAATTTATATAAATTATATTCGTCTAACTTATAATTTATTTTGTAATTAATATTTATATAAAAATAAACAAATAAATAATTAAAATGAATATTTAAAATTATAATGAAAAAAATAAAAATAAGATTTATTATTTATTATTTAGGATATACATGTTTAAAAAATTTATATTTTTAGGATTTTCGAGATTTAGAAGTTATTAAGTTAAGTATTTAGGCATTTAATGGTTTATATCTTTTATTTAAACAATGAAATAACAAAAATTTATTTTTGATATTTTTTCAAATTTTGAAATGTCATAACATTTGAAAATATAATAATTTTAAAATTTTTTAAAAATGTGAATGCAATATTTAGTAATAATTATTATTATAACAATATATAATATAAACTAAATATAAACAATTTTATTGATAATATTATATCAATTATCAAAAAATAAATTAATTAACTATTATTAATATGATAGATATAAATTAAAATATAATTAAAAAACCTAAAATGATTCAAAATCACTGTAAAATTTATTTCTAAATAATTATTTTCTTTTAATAGTTTTTGTAACATTTTATAAGCTTATATATATTTTTGTTGAAAAATATATTATTTAAATTATATTTGTCACTTATTTTTATTTTGTAATTAATAATTCTATAAATTATTTAAATTATATCTAAGGTTTACGAGTTTAAAGGTTTAAGTAGTTAGGGGCTTCGGGTTAAAAAGTTTAGAGATTTATGTATTTAGGCATTTAATGTTTTATAAGTTTTATTTAAACAATGATATAACAAAAAATTTATTTTTGTTATTTTTTCTAATTTTTGAAGGTAATAACCTTTGAAAATATAATAATTTTTATTTTTTTAAATGTTAATATAATATTTAGTTATTATATTCTTAATAATTATATATAATATATACTCAATATAAATAATTTTATTTATAGATATTATAATAATGATCAATGAAATATTAATAAACTATTATTAATAAGAATGATATAAATTAAAATATAATTGCAATAACTAAAATGATTCAAAATCAAAATAAAATATATTACAAAATAATACATTTTTGTTTTTAAAATTTTGCCTCTTTTTATCAGCATATATTTTTTTTTGATAAAAAATAAATTATTTAAAATATATCTATCTCCTTAATAATTTATTTTGTAATTAATATTTCTATAAAAATAAACTGAAAAATAATTAAAATAAAAATTTAAAATTACACTTAATAAAAATTAAAATGAGATTTATGATTTATTATTAATGTATACCAATTTAATAGTTTAAGTATTTAGAAGTTTTGTAGTTTAGGAGTTTAGCGATTTATATTTTTAGGCATTTAGTAGTTTATAGGTTTTATTTATACAATAAAATAACAAAAAAAAATTTGTAATTTTTTGTCATTTTCTTTGGTCATAACCTTTGAAAATATAATAATATTTAAAATTTTTAGAAATATGAATATAATATTTAGTTATAATAATTTTAATAATTATATATCATATAAATTCAATATAAATAATTTTATTGATAGATATTATAATAATGATCAAAAATTAAATTAATAAACTATTAATAATAAGATAGATATTAATTAAAAAATATTTACAAAACACAAATTGATTCAAAATTAAAGAAAAAAATATTACTGTATAATAATTTTTAATTTTTAAAATTTTACTTCTTTTATAAGCATATATATATTTTGTGATTAAAATTAAATTATTTAAATTATATTTGTCGCACTCATAATTTATTTTGTAATAAATATTTCCATAAAATAAACTGATAAATAATTAAAATGAATATTTAAAATAATAATAAATTGAAATAAAATTTAGATTTCTTAATTATTAAGTAGTATATATCTATTTAATGGTTTATGTATTTAGGCATTACATGACTTAGGAGTTTACTGATTTTACTGTGTAAGCATTTAGTGGTTTATAGGTTTTATTTAAAAATTAAAATAACAAAATATTTATTTTTATTATTTTTTGATATTTTCAAATGTTATAATCTAAGAAAATATCATAATTTTTAAATTTTTTTCAAAAGTGAATTCAATATTCAGATATAATAATCATTATATTTATATATCATATAAATTCAATATAAACAATATTATTGATAAATATTCTAAAATGATCAAAAAATAAATTGATAATCTATTATTAATAAGATAGATATCAATTAAAATATAATAAAAAAACCTAAAACGATTCATAAGATATCAAATTATTTTACTATATAATAATTTGTTGTTTTTATTTTTTTTTTATTTTAAATAGTTTATCCATATTTTTTTGATGAAATTTAATTTATATAAATTATATTTGTCTAACTCATAAATTATTTTTTAATTAATATTTATATAAAAATAAACAAATAAATAATTAAAATGAATATTTAAAATTATAATGAAAAAAATAATATTGAGATTTATTCTTTATTATTTTGGGTATGCAAGTCTAATTTAAATAAGAACTGTCACACCAATTATTTATTTTGTAATTAATATTTTTATAAAAATAAATTGATAAATAATTAAAATAAAAATTTAAAATTATACTGAATAAAAATTAAAATGAGATTTATGATTATTATTAATGTATACTAGTTTAATATTTTAAGTATTTAGAGGTTTTTTCATTTATGACTTTAGCGATTTATCTTTTTAGACATTTAGTGGTTTATAGGTTTTATTTAAACAATGAAAAAACAAAAAAAAATATTTTTGATATTTTTTCACATTTTCAAAGGTACCTTTGAAAATATAATAATATTAAAATTTTTTAAAAATGTGAATACAATATTTGGTAATAATAATCATTATAATTATATATAATATAAACTATATATAAATAATTTTATTG
Source organism: Sapria himalayana (assembly GCA_029783825.1). Lineage (NCBI taxonomy): Eukaryota > Viridiplantae > Streptophyta > Magnoliopsida > Malpighiales > Rafflesiaceae > Sapria > Sapria himalayana. The sequence continues at coordinate 128,864 of JAREIK010001764.1, forward strand.
ATAGATATGATATCAATTATCAAAGAAAAATTAATATGCTATTATTAATATGATAGATATAAATTAAAATATAATTGCAAAACCTAAAAATATTCAAAATCGAAGTAAAATTTATTACTAAATAATAATTTTTTTTTAGTTTTTGCTTCTTTTTATGAGCTTATTTTTTTTTGATGAAAAATAAATTAATTAAATTATATTTGTATCACTTATAATTTATTTTGTAATTAATATATTAATAAATTATTTAAATTATATTTAAGGTTTAGGAGTTTAAAGGTTTTAGTATTTAGGAGATTTTGTGTTTAAGAGTTTAGAGGTTTAAGTGTTTAGGCATTTAGTGGTTTATAAGTTTTATTTAAACAATGATATAACAAAAAATTTATTTTTATTTTTTTTTTCTAATTTTTGATGGTTATAACCTTTGAAAATATAATAATTTTTATTTTTTTTTTAATGTGAATATAATATTTAGTTATAATAATCTTAATAATTATATATAATGTAAACTCAATATAAATAATTTTATTGATAGATATAATAATAATGATCAATAAATAAATTAATAAACTAGTATTTATAAGAATGATATAAATTTAAATATAATTGTAAAATCTAAAATGATTCAAAATCAAAATAAGATATATTACTAAATAATAATTTTTTATTTTAAAAAT